>CM035410.1:143975169-144217669 GCA_020310875.1 Ceratopteris richardii
AGCTTAGTGGTTAAGTCTCAAGGATGTGAAGGAGGAGGTCTTGGGTTCAATCCCCATGGGGAACATGGGGAGAGTATTTTCCCCAAAGAGATCTAGAGGAACATCCACTTGAGTTAACTCGAGTTAACTGGGACACTTGGCGCACATGCTATTACATGGCCGACACATGGCTGGCTAGTATCCACCTGCCCAAGAAGGCAGTCCCCTGGAGAGAGCTATATATAGAGGCATTTGGTTGGGAGGAGAGTCATCTCGCTAGCACGTGGTGGTCGTAATCTTGCATTACTCTACAATATTGTATGTTTTATAGTGTTGAATATATCTCTAAACTATTTAGATATGCTTTCATTTGTTGCTGATATATTCCCTTATACTTTGGTGGAAGAGTAACCACTTCAGAGTCTTAGAGGTACTTTCTAGGCATTGCATGCAGATGTTGGTGCATTACTCTTTCCACAAATATCTCCTACTCAATGTTTCCATGATAGAGTTTTCTTTTACACACATAGATATGTTGTACCCTCTACAATGAGTGGTTTTAGAAGGTTAGAGAGAATTGAAGTAGATTCTCTTCTTAGATTGGAGTGGTGCAAAACCTAACTCTTTAAGCACAATATGGTAATGGATATACATAACTCTTTAAAATTCACAAAAATGTCTAGATTTGTAGGTTTGCATTGGTTTTTTTGCATCCATTGTTCTATATATTTATTTCAAGGATTCTCATTCCAAGAGATTTCCACCATGTTCATGTGTAAAGATACCACATATGAGTAATCAAAGCTATATGTTGAAAATTATATGTTGAAAAGATTAGCTCATTGTGGAACTCAACAAAAAAAATTCTCTAATGAAGGCAGGAAAGGGGACTCAAAAATAGAACATGGGGCCACTAGTACTGTCTATTCATGAGATGTCTACTCTTCAGACTAAGGTACATCCTCTTTCTCCCTCATTGTTCATTCACCCATTCATGGTGATCATCATGGAGAACGAGATGAAATATTAATGCCATATACAATGGAGCTAGATCAAATGCAATGATCACTACTGGTGTCTCATATGATTCAAGAATTTGAAGAAGCCATAGTCAATGTAATGAAGGATGTCAAGATACAAAGTAAATATTTGGACAAGATTATGAAGCTATTCTATGTACCATATAGAAAAATGAAGGAGGAAACATGTAGCTTTTGACTCTTCACATAGATTGTGGCAATGAATACATGTGACATGAGAGAGAGAGAGAGCTATGAAGAGGGATCATAATGTTACAAGAGAGGTGTGGGTGGTTGATGGTGACAACGAGCTTGAGAGAGAGAGAGAGAGAGGAAGGAGATTCATAACATAGCAGAAAAAGAAAGAGAGATAAAGAAGTAGATAGAAAACACAAAAGGTGTTTGAATATGATTGCAATATAGTGTCAACTAGCACTATTAGTTAGCAATGTCTCATACATATGTTATTTGTGCCATGTTAACATGCTTTTACCCCTTCATGATTTTAAAAAATTCTCATATCTCTTGGATTGGGGCACATGTTCAACCTGTATAGGTTTTGCTTTCATAATACCCCTTACTTCATAATGGGGTGAGAAGAAAAACCAACCCCTTGCAACCTCTATAGGTTTTGCTTTCATAATACCCCTCACTACATAATGGAGTGAGAAGAAAAACCAACCCCTTCAGGAATGCATGGGCCTTTTAGCAAACCTATTGAGACTTGTTCTCTTGTTTGACCTTAGGGTCATCCCTCTCTAGCTTCTACCCTTGATGGAACTTTAAACTCTATATCTTAGTAGCTACTAGGCATTTAACACTTACTTGTATGGAATTCGAAGAATCCCATGGTTATTATGCCCTTCATTGTACTTTGAAATTAATTCAAGGTATCACTAAGAGTAGATCTCATAGATCAGACTTCCTTTTAAATAAACACAAAAGAGGAATAAATTTAGCATTAGTTCCAACGTTCTCATTAATGAATAGAGGCTACTAAATCTACTTTGTGAGAGTGTAGGAACTTTTGTATATGGCTTAGCATTGTTTGCTTGCAAGACTCATGGGCTAAAGCACACACGCAAAAAAGTTGAAGGGTTCTAGTCTGAGGGTCTTCACACTAAGCAAAGCTTGTTGCATGTTTTCCAACCACGTCACGAACCATTAGAGTGCATACTGTTCCGACCCTCCCCCTCCACCTCAAAGCGTTTTTCTCCTTCTGAGTCAGATGTCGAATTGATTTTTAATATAGATGTAAGTATTGTTATGTCACTATGTGTAAATGAGTGTCAAAAAAAAATTTCAAGCTTTCCATTGTTCCACCTAAAATAGCATATTTTACGCCATCCTTTCGAAGCCTCATTGTGAAACGACCCTTATGCGCTAGCATGAAACTCGTTCTTGAGGAGACGAAAATAAAGAAAAGGAATATTCCTTTTCACTCCTCTTCCTGTTCAAATTCTATCTTTTCGGTGGGCATGTTTGGATGCTTCAAAAGGTTTACAGAGCTCCGATGTGGATGTGAGTTGGCCGGGTGTTGACACGTGGAAAGCATTTGTGGGGCGGCTTAAACATTGGAACGTCCGATGGCCACAAGCAAGTGAACGACATTACGCAAGAAGACAAATGATATTCGGAGTGAACGAGGAGGATGTGTATTCATGTCTTGCTGTCGCAGCTGTGTATTAATGGCTTCCTTCACTTGCTCTTTCATCACGTCCCTTGTCCATCGTCGGCGGTTTGGCAACAACGCCCACTTGCTCTTTCATCACGTCCCTTGTCCATCGTCGGCGGTTTGGCAACAACGCCTTTATAAGAGCGTTCGCCTTCGTCCCTTTGTACCAATGATTTTTCTGCTTCACAGTAGAAAACCCACGAAGACGAGGTCCATCTAGCAGCTAAGAAAGAAAGAGAGAATAACGTTACTTGCAAACCAGTTCCATAATCACAGGCTTCATCTAGACTGTCGCGAACGGAAAACAGATCTGCAACATCTTGCAAAGCGCTGGTATAATCGCGACTTTCATCTACATCTGAAAGAGAGAGAGAATAAAGCGATAGAGAGATCCTCTCATGTGGTCTCTTTCCTTTCGCGTTGTTTTGTGTGACGGCCCTGTATTTCTATCCAACCCCTAGTGGTGCTTGGGTGGTTCTCCATGCGGCGCCAAATTGTGCGCAATTATAAAAGGAGTGGGTTCCGTAACATCCTCTGCACCACGGACCGGACTGGAGTGCCCTCCAACGTGCAGGCTAAGAAGCACTATGGACGTGTGTGCCGAGCCTTCCCGTCCTCACCGTTTTGGAGAACGCCGGTTGTCTCTAGAGCCGTGGGTAGATGCTCGGTAACGAGAGCGTCCCCCGCCTCGTCTCGGCGGGTCTTGGGTCCCTTGACGGTTTCGAGCCGTGAGGTTGGCACGTCTTGGACGGCCACCTCCTATCTTCGGGTTGAGGTCCCTTTGGGGTTGGCTTGAGCATGGACAGCCGCCCCCCCATCGGTTTAGGACTAAACGTCCGCTTCGCACTCGGGTGTGCGTTTCATCGTTTGACGGTGCCCCGCGAGAACGCGTTTGTCTACGTGCGGCCATTCTCAACTCTTTGGGGAATTTCTAAGTTAGCTTCCGCATGCGT
Organism: Ceratopteris richardii; assembly: GCA_020310875.1. Taxonomy (NCBI): domain Eukaryota; kingdom Viridiplantae; phylum Streptophyta; class Polypodiopsida; order Polypodiales; family Pteridaceae; genus Ceratopteris; species Ceratopteris richardii. The sequence goes on from CM035410.1 coordinate 143,978,796, forward strand.
AGGCCTTTGGGCCGTTTTCTAAGTTGGTTATGCTTCCACGCGTTTAAGTTGGAGTCGCTTTGTTTTCAGGTTACTCTCGGGCAAAGGCCCTTTGGACGTCCCTTCGTGCATCTCAAGTTTCAAGCGGGTTCGGGCCGATGGGTAGCCCCTTGGACTTGGGTTTTCAATTTACTTCACATTTGGTATCAGAGCTTCGGCTCTGTGGGTCCGGTGCGTGTGAGCCGTCGGTGGTGCCATGAACGGGCCATCGGCAATGGGTAGAAATTTCCAGTTTTGGAAAAACGGTGCATGCCGGCGGAGACGGGCCTCATGTGGGACGTCGGCCATTTGGCAAAATTTCAGAAAATTTTTCTTATGACATATGTGCTTCAAGTGAGCCGTTCGGCTTCGGGCCGTCGGCAAAGGCATGGTTTTGGCAGCGGACCCGTTCTTAAGGCCCGAGTGGCAACGGATCGTGGGGCGGAGTGGCAGCCGTCTCACCGTTTTTGGATCCTTGTGGACCGGTGTGGCTAAGGCCCCGTTTTCCCCCTTCGAGGAGGGAGGTAAATCCTCCATAGACTGGCAAGGTTGCCGTGTGAAGCCGGGTAGGAGTCTTCGCACCGTAAGTCGTGAATTACTGGGAAGGGCTTCTACCGTCCGCGCATAGCACATCTCCACGGGAGTGACACTAGGCAGTGCTGACGGGCCTCTCCTCGCGAGGGCTCGGGCCGGCTCTTGTGCAAGATATCTTCAGTTTTGGGGTGTGTGAGCAAGTTAGGCCCCCCTCTCGTTTTAGTGGGCTGCCGGCAACAGTTTTATAACAGTCTTTATGCTTTTTGGAAGTGAGATTTGGGAGAGAAAAACTAATCGCTCCATTTTGAGCTTATGCCCCCTCATTCTACCTGGTATAAGGATGTAACCATGCTAAAAATTTCAGATTTTGGAGAGGCTCTTGGGTGGCCTCGAAGCCCGCGAAGTTTCAGGCATTTTTGTTATGATAGTTTTAGAAAAGAAGTGTGCCGCCCAGATTCCACTTAGTGCTAGAAATGACTTGATCCTTATGTTGGGTGTTCCGCGATCTTTGGTGAGGCTATGGAAGCTGAACCGTCGGGTTAGCTTGTGCGCTCCGGGTGTAGGAGTGTGTTTCGGTTGGAAAAGGTTGTGCGGGCCGGCAAGTTGGACATGGTCCTCCAGTGCGGGCCGTTTCGAGGTAGCCGCCCGCGGGTCTCTATGGAGCCGGGGCTAGTTGTGTGGGCCGTCGGTTTGAACATGGTTCTCCTGTTCGGGCCGTTGTTGGGTTTGGCCATGCTTGCGGGTCCTTCTAAGGCCGGAGCAATTTCTTGGCCGTTTCAGTGCATCGCGCTCGCAGGTCCTGTTAAGGCCGGGGCAAGTTTGTTGGTTGCCCAGCGGGCTTGGACTTGGGTTCCTGCCCGTTTGTGCCGTTTCGAGGTTAGCGCCCGCGGTTCCTCTCAAGGCCGGGGCAAGGTTGTTGGTTGTGGGCAGCCGGACTTCGACTTGGGGGTCCTCCCCGTTCGTGCCGTTTTGGGTTAGCGCCCGCTTGTGGGCTTGGCCGTCGGGTTGGACTTGGTTTCCTCCCGATTGTGCCGTTTTGAGGTTTGCGCGCCTGCCGGTTCCCGTAGAGGCCGGGGCAAGTTTGGGAAGAGGAAAAGCTATGCTGGCGGGGAGTGACGTTGAGGTCCCCTCACGCGGCTAGCAAGTTTGGTAAGGTTAAGTGTGAGCGGCCGACGGGCAGTGACGTTTAGGTCCCCCTCATGCGGTCCGCGCCTACGGGTTCCTTTGAGACCGAGGTAAAGTTGGAAAAAAGAGAAAAGGCAATCCACCGGCGGGCAGTGACGTTTAGGTCCCCCTCGTGTGGGCAAACGAAAAGGAAAGCGAGGTAAGGAATGGTCGACGGGCAGTGACGTTAAGGTCCCCCTTGTTTGATTCACTTGGTAGGCAAGTCGCTTGTGGGATCTTCGAGACCGGAGCAAGTGCGTAGGCTTTGGCAGACGGGCAGTGACAATACAAGGTCAACCTCGTTCGTGCCTTAGCGGTTGGTTGTGTCCGCGGGTTCCGTTGAGACCGGGACAAGTTTGGGTGTGGCCGGCGAGTCGTGGCTGGGGTCCCCTCGTCCGTGCCTTTTTGTTGTGAGCCGCCTGCGGGGTCCCTTCGAGGCCGGGGCAAAGTTGGGTAGACGCCTACGGGTCCCCTTAGAGGCCGAGGCTTATGTGCAAAGGGTAGCTCGTGGTGCGCCTTCGGGGCTGAGTTATCATTCGATAAAGGATGCGGCCGATGCAAGAGTAAGACGCGATGCGCAGTGCAATCGTGCCTTTGGAAAGCAAAGCTTGTGGGCCGACAATAGGCTCGTGTTGGATGAGGTGGAAATTGCCAAGGAGCGCATGATGGGCGTGCGTTAGGCGGATGTAATGGGATCCGTCGCCTCTTGGTAGTTGGTTTTGGCAAGGCTGAAAATATGGCGGGTGTGTGGAGAGGTTCGAGACGTTTGTTTCCATCACATATGGTGATTTTCAGGAACCTGACCAGCATGTTGTAAGTCGCATGTTCGCCGCATGTCTGTGCCTCTGCTATGTAAAGCTTGAGGGCCGCCGATAGGCCTCTCTTTTGGTGGGATTTTCCTTGGCTGGCGTATGGGCGCCGTGCCTTGGTGATTCTGGATCTTGGTAAGGAAACAATGGGATCTATGTGTAGAGTGGCAAAGAGGCCTTGTCCACCACAACTTTGGGTTTGACCCTCTGTCGCATATCAGCACGGGAAGGGGCATTTTGGTTCTCTTTGAGAACGGCTTAGTGTCATGTGGCACTAGTTTCTTTCGGTTTGATAAGGCCCATCCTGTTGCATGGCAACAAAGGGCAATGTCTTCGGACATCGGCTTGAAGTCTTGATGCGTCAAGCTTCTCGCCTTGTTGGAAAGGAAAGGCCCATGCTTATCGCAATGCGATAAAGGGGCAAGTGAACGTCCAGATTATGACTTGACTTTAGGAGATTGATCACCCTCTTCACGATAAGAGTTATCTTGGAAAGTTCCAAGAGCTGAAGGCGCAAATCTATCGCATCGGCGATACAAGGGCAAGTTGAACCGTTCATAAGCGAATTGAGTTAGGAGGACCACACACCCTTCTTGATGATAGGATCTTCTTGAAGGTTCTTGGACGTAAGTACGCATTTAGCCTACAAAGAGGCAAAGCGTTTAGACCCAAACTGCGAGGTCCCCTTAAGTGCAAAATTTGGCTCATGTGGAGCTTGACTTTGTCCCGATGCAGTCGGAGTGGGGCTAGTCATCCTTCTTCGTAGTCCCTTTGCTTCGAGCCAAACCGGCGGTGTTAGGTTCGCATCTCTTGCACAAGTAAGTTTCCCTTAGATATGTTTTTGCACGACAACCCATGGTTATAAGGACACTGCTCCATCCTGTTGAGATTAAGAACACCATGAAGAGTCATAAAAGCCATTCACGAAACGTCACCCCTGTAACTACACCATTAATAGGATTAAGTTAGCACCTGTAGGTGAACTTCTCGAGGACGAGAAGTCTGTTGAAGAGGGGGTGAATATGTGACGGCCCTATATTTCTATCCAACCCCTAGTGGTGCTTGGGTGGTTCCCCGTGCGGCGCCAAATTGTGCGCAACTATAAGGGGAGTGGGTTCCGTGACATCCTCTGCACTGCGGACCGGACTGGAGTGCCCTCCAACGTGCAGGCTAAGAAGCACTATGGACATATGTGCCGAGCCTTCCCTTCCTCACTCTTTTGGAGAATGTCGGTTGTCTCTAGAGCCGTGGGTAGATGCCCGGTAACGGGAGCATCCCCGGCCTCGTCTCAACGGGTCTTGGGTCCCTTGACGGTTTCAAGCCGTGAGGTTGGCACGTCTTGGACGGCCACCTCCTATCTTCGGGTTGAGGTCCCTTCGGGGTTGGCTTGAGCATGGACGGCCGCCCCCCCATCAGTTTAGGATTAAACGTCCGCTTCGCACTCGGGTGTGCGTTTCATCGTTTGATGGTGCCCCGCGAGAACGCGTTTGTCTACGTGCGGCCGTTCTCAACTCTTTGGGGAATTTCTAAGTTAGCTTCGGCATGCGTAGGCCTTCGGGCCATTTTCTAAGTTGGTTATGCTTCCGTGCGTTTAAGTTGGAGTCCCTTCGTTTTCGGGTTACTCTCTGGCAAAGGCCCTTTGGACGTCCCTTCGTGCATCTCAAGTTTCAAGCGGGTTCGGGCCGATGGGCAGCCCCTTGGACTTGGGTTTGCATTTTACTTCATATTCTGGTAGGCTCGCTTGTTGCCAAGCTTCTGCACACTCGTGACCGCACCCCTCCGATCTCATGCACCGTCATTCTGGACCATTATGGCCAACTCAATGGTCTCCCCACGCCCTGCCATCGTTATGAGCAGGTAAGTTCTTACTCCAAGGAGCATAACTAACTGTCATCTGATTCTTATTCAGTTTCTGGGAAAAAGGGAGGTCGATTCAAATGAACAAACCACTTTAACCAAGAAAGAAACAGTTGTTGGCTTACTTAAGTTGTAATGAGTTTGCTTGTTACTGGATCGGGCATGTACGAATTCGCTGCATAGAAAATTTGTTGACCTTTGTACTGGAGAAGGTCTGCACAGAATGGCTGCATAAAGTCTTGTGCTTTAGAAACATCTTTCTTCTGTATGCTATCAATAAGAAGGGTTTCTGCATGTATTGTAGAAGTTGACTCAACCGTATAATCTGACTACGGAAAAACATTTTGGACACAGATTAAGCAGTCCGACATCGATCAGGTTCCTAAAATCACATACGGCGTTCTGGAGATCAAAAGAAGAAAATCGTCTGCACAGCATTCTGAAGTTCCAGCCGGCGAACGATTTAAAATGACGAATAACAGTGTCAATCATCCCGGACGATTGTGACAGAGGAGAGAACGCTAAGAATATGGCTACTTCGCGCAGCAGGAAAACCACTCTTCCGGAATATCATCCTTCTGGGGCATGGATCAGATTTGTACAGATACATTTTACTTCTTATTGTTTATTGCTTGAAATGACAGCCATTGTTCTCTCTCTCTCTCTCTCTCTCTCTCTCTCTCTCTCTCTCTCTTACAAGGCTATTTACAAGGACAATCGAGAAAGCTACTTCCGACGGCAATCGATTGACAATATCCGTGGCCTACATTCATCCTCAACCCATCGCCGATGGCAGCCGATTCGTCTTATTTGTGGCCTTTACCTTCTTCGAAGCACTGGTCAGTTGTGCTTTTCTTCATGGATTGTGCTTCGTTGCCAGGAAGGTCGATTTCAGGACATAGTATGGCTTAATTAGTGACGTAATTTCATATGCACGATACCTTCATTCATCAGGGAAAAGGACGGAATTCTAAGATTTGAGCGCAAGATAGTTGAAGTTGCAGAAAGATTGTCTACGATGCCATCACTGTGTAAACCCCTCCAAATCTTACAGGTTTTTATGGTAGAAGGATTTAGCTCAAGACCCCATTGATTGGAGTTTCTTCATCACTCTTTGTGAAAATATTCATGCCTTTCTATTGGCATATGGCTGCTTTCCCATATAAAATTGCAACAGTTCCATCTTCCATGTAAACAAGGATGTAGAAGCTATATGGACATAACCTGCGTAGTTGGGAGCCCCATCATTATATTAATTCATATTGAGTGGACGAAATCTTAGTACGATCAGTGGCACATAGATTTAGCTGAAGAGGCCACGATTTGTGGCTCTTGTAAATCACTTTGTAAATACATTACTATCATTGATTCACCTGATTTATTTATTTATTTCTGTATTTTGTATACAGTTCTCTGCAACTCTTCAAAAGAAATGGTTTCTCTCGGGATACAAAAAAAGATCTATTTTGTGAACTGATTCCTTATTACAGGACTAAGTGCATGCATAAGGACAACATATTATTAATGAAAAGGCACAAATAACAAATAATCATATGTTATATATTTAGGGGAAATTTGCACCCAAAGGAGGGCTTAACGCCATCAGAGCACGTGGAAAATTGTACGTTATCCCTGGTTAAAATATTATACCATCATCATTCCTAGCCCATCAAATATACTGTTAAAACTGTAAACCTATCATTCCTATTTAAAACATTATACCGTTATTATCCCTAGTCCATCTAGTAGAGGAATTTGAGGAGTACAATATTAACTGGAACTATTGAGAAGGATGTATATGTAGGTCATCGTGAAGGATTTAAATCTCAGCACAAATTAGAAGATAATTTCTACATAATTAACAAGGCAATCCATTGGCTCAAGCATGCATAAAAAGACAGTATAAGAAGGTAGGTTCATCATTCCAAGCAAACGGGTTGAAGTAAATTGTGTACATGCTCGTATCAATATTCAAATAATACATTTATATAATTCATTATATAAACATGTATGGATAGATTTTTTCTCGGTAGAATCCCGCTAAAGAAAGCCTAAGTTTGTTCTTAACTAGCGGAACAATGAGCTTTATCATAACAAAAGCATTCCGATTTCTTCTATCTTCCCAAAATGTGGCTCAAGCTTTACAATTAGATCCGGAGTCAAAGACTTTTTTAGAGGATCCATGTAATTGTACATGTTTGTGAGTATTGGAAATTGATGGGATAACATATATATTTGGTTATAACGAAGGTATGCATTGCATAAGCAAGTTACATTGTCAATCATATCTCTCATGTTCCTCCCCAAATGCATCGGTCGGCTTGATAGCGATTGCTTAAATATTTCTTTTGCATTATTTCTTTGATTCAGATTGGGATGGATGTTAAGGGTTTAATTGCTTCACACGAAGATATATGATCTCTCTCTCTCTCTGTGGGTTCGCCATCATTTTTTGGTATCATATTACTTCATTGATCATATCTCTCTGTGGAACTATATTCTACAAACATAGGAAACAAAAATGATGAATTTTTCTACTATGTATTTTCTATTTTGTAATGTAAATTTCCATATCTTACATCTGTCAATGTAAATTGAGCTGGAGAGAAGAAAGACGTCAAGATCTCGTCAAAAAATCTTTGGTAGCCCTTCTAAGCAAAGGAAAGACGACTAACATAGCTCAATGGGTCAATAGATCATCTCTACAAACATAGGAAACAAAAATGATGAATTTTTCTACTATGTATTTTCTATTTTGTAATGTAAATTTCCATATCTTACATCTGTCAATGTAAATTGAGCTGGAGAGAAGAAAGACGTCAAGATCTCGTCAAAAAATCTTTGGTAGCCCTTCTAAGCAAAGGAAAGACGACTAACATAGCTCAATGGGTCAATAGATCATCTCTAGTAAAAAAAAATGGATTTAGTTAAGTAAAAGACATCAAGTTCCCCCAACATATCGTCAACTTTAGCAAGCACTAATACCTTATGGCGCGTAGCTATTACCAGGCTTAAGCATTTCGCTTAACCCTACCCGGTGGTTTCCCTCATCGTCCTATGCATTTACCTAAAGTAAACCTAAAGAAAACCGTTTAGGTAAACGGGGCTTAAGCCTAATCGGTATGGGAAAGCGCTCAAGTTTTCGCTGTAGATTCCAAGACCATGTTGGTCAGCTCCATAAGGTAAACTAAGCGCTAAAGAGCTAATACGTTAGTCAACTAGCGTAAGAGCTAATACGTTAGTCAACGTAGAAGCGGTTTGGTTTCTCATGGCAGGAGCCAATAGAAGCGGTTTGGTTTCTCATGGCAGGAGCCAAAGCTGGAGCTATCTAGTTTAAAATAAATATTTCAAATAGAAGGTTGCAAGATCAAAATCTAACCTCTAAGATGGCCTCTATGTCAACATAGTCCTCCCAAGATACTCTAAGTAAAAAAAGATAAAATCCAAGTGACAAGATAGTTTGCTCTTGACGTTCCTTTCTTGTTCACTATCGTAACTTATAGCCTTCTATGATCTTCAAGATTTAATTAAGGAAATAAAAAATTATGCTATCATATTCACAAGGGACACATCAGAAATCATCTATTCATTTATCCTTCCTATGTGAATCATTAAACTCATTCATTCGTGTGACTTCATATTTTGTTTCACAATGTAAATGAATCATTTTCTTTATTCTTTGTTTCTCTCGTTTTGTCTCTCTCAAAATAATTTACAAATCCAATTCAAACACATACAAACATAATCAATTGTTTTCATGTTCACCTCATGACTAAAAGCATTCATAAAAAATATGATTCAAAAGACTCTTAAGCAAACTTACACATTCACAAGTTTATCTAGTCATGCATAATAAGATCAATTGGCTAAATTAAGTACTGAAGTGGTGCGATGTTGATGCACTATAATGGATTCCTCTTCGCATGATATTCACGACCATATCCACATAGTAGAAAATTGAGCTCCGAACATTGCACATAGTACTTGTCATGGGACCTACAAATTAGGTAGAAACCACACAATACATAGACAACACAAACACAACTTTCCTAGGTTTCACAAATGCGGTCAAACATTGAGTCTATGGCCAACTAGACCACTATATGTTTTATCAAAGAACATATACAAAAGTGTATGGCAGACATTTGGCCTTTCAGATGGATAGTAACGGTAACAATCTCCAAGGAAAATTAATTAACATAGATCAATGGATCAATCGAGCATCTTAGTAAAACAAACTGGATTTAGTTAAGCAAAAGACATCAAGTTCCACTAACATATCCACATAGGTATGAAATAAAGAGTAGAAGGTTGCAAGATCAAAATCTAACCTCTAAAATGGCCTCTGTGTCAACATACTCCTCCCGAGATACTCTAAGTAAAAAAGATAAAATCCAAGTGACGAGATAGTTTGATTTTCTCTTAGCTCTCTCATGACGTTCCTTTCTTCTTCACTATCACAACTTATAGCCTTCTATAATCTTCAAGGTTCAATTAAGAAAATAAAAAATTGTGATATCATATTGAGAAGGTACACATATTCAAAAGTCATGTATTTCTTTATCTTTCATATGTGAATCATTAAATTCATTCATCCGTGTGCCTTCATATTTTGTTTCATAATGTGAATGAATCATTTTCTTTAGTCTTTGTTTCTCTCACTTTGTATCTCTTAAGCTCATTTACAAATCCGATTCAAACATATACAAACATAATCAATTCTTTTCATGTTCACCTCTTCAAACATAAAAGCATTTATAAAAAATGTGGGGGCTTTCCGCTGCTTCTGCCGATCTAGGTGGAAGTGGCCATCGCCTAGGTGACCCGTTAGTCACCTCTCTGAACACCGCCCAGGTTCGGAGTACTTTCTTGTCTGGGCAGCAGCGGGTGGATGACCCCTCTGTCATCCCTTCGGATACCACCCAGGTCCGGAGTGTAAATTGTTCTGGGTCGAGTGTGGGTGCTCATTTGGCCCATGCTCGCGGCACCCCATGTGGTGCCGGGGGGGCCGGTTTTTAGATGTGCTGAATTGAACCGTTTGATAAGGGAGGGGAGTCGGGGGTTGGTGTGCTTATGGGTTCCCAGTCATTTGAGCACCCCTGCATTGTGGAAGCAGTTGGAGTTGGCTCGAGTTCACAACATGGTCATTAAGATCTTCCGTGTGGAGAGAGGATTGAATACCCGATTTGACCTTGTGACCCCCTCGGCCAACGATGCGATTGTTTTAGTTAGAAAGATGAGCAGTGAAGCTAGGTTTAGTGGGTGGTACTGCCGGCCTAGTCGTCCATATTCGGAGCGGTCCAGTAGTGGTTCTTCCTCTAGAGTAGGGTGCACGACCCGAGATACTTTGAGCATTGCAACGTTTAATATTAACGGGTTAAGACTCAAGAGGACTGAATTGTATTGGCATATGTTGACCCACTCTTGGGGTGTGATAGGTCTCCAGGAGACTCGTCAATTCCAGGGGTGTTGGCCGATCCAAAAACCCGGGTTCGCGGTCTTCACCAAGCTTGGCTCCTCGGAGCCTGGCTTCCGTGGCCTGTGTTCCCTTCTCGCGTCCGACTTGCGGCCCTTTGAGCTTAACGTGTCCACTGATTCCCAGGTCTTTGTGCAGTTCCACGTGGGCTCGCAGGCTTGGATTCATGGCAATGTCTATGTTCCCCAGAAGCGCTACTCTGAGGCACGGACTTTAGTGATGGAGAAGCTAAAGACGACCATGGAGAGACTTTCCGCTCAGAATCTCCCCATGATTATCGGAGGCGACTTTAATATGAAAAGGAAGTTCTTGGAGCGGTGGCTGACGAGGCTTGGCCTCGAGTGGAGTGTGTTGCATGTCCATGGCTCAAATCTTTCCTATCACTCCCAGGAAGGGCGCGGCAAGTCGGACTTAGACCATTTCTTGGTCAATGATTTAGGCGAGAGGCAACTTTCACATGGCTTGGTGCGACGTTCGGTGGATTTATCAGACCACTGGCCTCTTGTGTGTCGCTTACATTCGGAGGTTGTGGGGGCGACTCCACCCCCGACTAATCCTGCTAGGGGCATTGATTCTAACATGCTTGAAGCGCATAGCCAAACCTTCCTGTTGTCCAATCGGTGGAAGGTCTTGGCGGATTTGCAGGAGGACGTCAAGGAGTAGTTTGAGAAATTTACGGAAATCGCGAAGGGCATCTCTTCTGATGTCGGGGCCTATAATAGACGACCTCCTCCGCGTCCCCGTTCTGGTTATCGGTTGGACCCCAAAGTCTGCCGGTTGATCAACTCTCGTATTCGAGCTTGGAATGCGCTCCGAAAGAGTGACTTATCCACTCCAGAGGGGTTAAGATGTTATAGCGAATACAAAGGGGTGTGTGAGCGAGTTCGACGTGTTGTCAAGGAGAATGGCCGCCGCGTTATAGAGAGGTGTGTGTGTCAAGGGAAGTCCCTTCTTCGGGAGGGACAGCATAAGAAGTTTTTCTGCCTTCTGAAAGCCATCTGTGGAAGGGGGAGAGCTAGCTCTTCCAATCAGCCCATTCGGAATAAATGTGGGGAACTGGTGGTGAGTCCTGCTGAGCAACTTTGCATTTGGAAAGAACACTATGAGGGTGTCTACGCTGATCCAACCGGGACGAGCATGAATGCCGATTTTTGGAGTAAACACCCTGTTCGGGTCTGGCCTAGACTTACCGGAGTGAACCAACCTTTGCAATGGAATGAAATCCGTTGTGCCTGCCAGAAACTTAAAAGATATCGAGCCGTCGGAGGAGATGGGCTTCCCCCTGAGTTATTTAAGATTCTCCTTCGCGATAAGGGTCTGACGTCTGACTCTTCCTATCCTAGCATGCCTTTTGGCAAGGCCTATATGGATCTACTTGAAAATTTGTTGGAGAAAGGTTATATCCCAGAGTCTGCGGCTACCGCAGTTGTGGTCTCCATTCCTAAGAAGGGAGATTTAACCTGCGTTGACAATTACCGAGGGATATCTCTAATCTCCGTTGCCCGTTGCCATTAAGATCTTGGTCTCTGTGCTAGTGAGGAGGCTTACTGATGCCCTTGAGGCTCGCAATTTTTTCAATCGGGGCCAGGCTAGATTTCGTGCACGACATGAGTGCATTGGGCAAGTCGTTTGTATGCAAGAAGTGGTACTTAAACGGGCCGCACGTAAACTTCCTACGTACGCGGCGTACATTGAGTTCAAGAAAGCTTACGACGCTGTGCCGCATCAAGCCTTGTTCCTTAAGCTTGAGGCAGCCGGCCTAACGGGTAGAGTGCTGAAATTCTTTCATGCTTTATACGAGTCTTCAAAAGTCCGGGTTCGTGTGGAGGGACAACACTTTAGCGAACCCGTCTAGGTACTGCGAGGCATTCGCCAAGGGTGCCCGGGCTCCCCTACGCTTTTTAATATATATATAAATGATATCTTAGATCAGGGGGGTGACGATTGGGGGCTTGATATACCCGGTATTGGACGACTTAAAGGTCTTCTGTTTGCGGATGACCTCGTGTTATTTGCAGATAGCCCAACCGAGCTCCAAAAATCTTTAGATCGTATCAGTGAGTGGGCGAGGTTGTGGGGCATGGATTTTGGGGTGGATAAATGCATGGCCACGGTGTTCTTTGGAAGGGATGGAGATTTGGCAGCGCTTGAAAACTTCGGCTTGCTCATTAGTGGCGTTAGAATTCCTGTGGGAGAGAGATATACCTATTTGGGTGTGGAGGTTGATTCTAACTTCTCGATCGAAATGATCATTAAGTGTCGTGAAGAGAAGGGAAGGAAGTCTCTTTTTGCCTGCCAACATCTACTTAGTAATAGATCTTTTCCTACTTGGATGCGGCTCGCAGTGCTTAAGAGCTTGGTTTTCCCCGTGATTACGTATGGGGCGGAATTGATGGGGGCCCATGGACAGAATTTGTTTGGAAAACTTGAAAGGCTGGTAGCTTCGGGGATGCGGATGATCTGTGGCAAAGGGGCCCGGTCGACTACGGTTGCCGGTGCCGTGATGCATAGAGAGTTCCATATCCCTCCGCTGGCAGCTTATTTTGGCGGTATGAGAGGGCGGCTTTACGAGAAGTATCTGGATAGCCCGACTTGGTCGGGGACATGCTAAAGAAACCGACGGGATCTCGATTCCAGAAGTGGACGTGGATTTCTCGAACTAAGTGGTGGAAGGAAAGGTATGTACTGGAGGCCACCTTCAGTTCACTTAGATACCACGTCTGGGCGAAGTGGGAAGGTGCGTCATGCTGTCGCGTTGGGCCCCTATATAGATTTTAATTTAACGGAATCACGGGGATACCTTCATAGGAGTGCTTGCAGTCATTTGCTTAGCCCTATTGCGGAGCGCATGCTGATGCTTGCTAGGATAGGGGGGCTTTTCTTGGCAGAGAGGATGGAAGGGAGAGGTAAAAACAAGTGTCTCCTTTGCACAGAGACGGAGAGATATGGTTCCCTATCACATGTGATGGTGGAATGCAGAGTGGTGGCAGCTCTTAGGGGGAGATGGTTGGATTCCCTTATCTCTGGTTTAATTCAGCGGTTGGAGTTTGGCCCTGTGTTTCCTATGGTCGTGACCCTTATCCTCCTTGGAGGGGAGGCTCGCGGAGTTCGCTTGACCCATTGGGTCAAGCCTAATCCGCACGCTAGGGAGGGAGTAGCTAAGTACGTCTTGGTTGCTTCCTTTGTGGGTGAGGCTATTCCCAAGTATATGAGAGCTCTCTTTAATTGACAGATCCTCTGCGGAGGAAGGGAAGTCATTCTCCCGTCCGATCCCTCTTGGTCGCGTTTGGCTCGGCAGAGGGAAATGACGATTTTCGGAGTGTATGTGTGAGAGCTCTGGTACTTCATGTTATGGGAATAGCTTCACCGGTCGCCAGTGATGAGGAGGGAGACTCAAAACTGGTGTGCAGACTCCTCCTGTGAGCCGAAGCTCCTTGTGGGTATGGCGTTTCTTTGTCAGAAACACGTCGGGTAGGCAGTTTAGCTTGGTGAGGAATTCGTTCCAAGTCCGCATACTCCAGTGTCGTGACCGGGGCATTGGGTATCTCACCGCACTGATCTATTGGGGTCAGTTGACCACAATCTTTGGGTTGCAAGGTCACGTATAAATCTTCTTTGAAAGATGAAGCGGCGGATAGATTCTGCCTTCTGAGCGGGTTAGCCTCCTTTGGCCCCCAATCCCCGACTCAGAAAATCAAAAAAAAATTATAAAAAATGTGATTCAGAAGGTTCTTAAGAAAACTTACACATTCACAGGTTTATCGTGTCATCCATGATAAGATCAATTGGGTCAATTAAATGAAGTGGTGCAATCGTGATGCACTACAATGGATTCCCCTTCACATGAGATTCTGGATGATACCCTTGTAGTAGAAAATTGAGCTCTGAACACCGCACAGAGTACTCATTGTGGGGTGTACAGAATACGTAGAAACCACACAATACATAGACAACACAAACACAACTTTCCTAGGTTTCACAAATGCGGTCAAACATCGAGTCTATGGCTAACTAGGTCATTATATGTTTTATTAAAGAACATATAAAAAGTGTGTGGCAACCATTTGGCCTTTTAGATGGAGAGTAAGGATAAAAGTCTCCAAGAAAAGTCAACTAACATAGCTCAATGTGTCAATCGAGCATCTCTTGTAAAAGAAAAATTGGATTTAGTTAAGTAAAAGACATCAAGTTCCACACACATATCCACATAGGTATGAAATAAAGATTTCAAGTAGAAGGTTGCAAGATCAAAATCTAACCTCTAAGATGGCCTCTGTGTCAACATACTCCTCCCAAGATACTCTAAGTAAACAAGATAAAATCCAAGTGACAAGATAGTTTGCTTTTCTCTTAGCTTTCTCATGACGTTCCTTTCTTGTTCACTATCACAACTTATAGCCTTTTATGATCTTCAAGGTTCAATTAAGAAAATAAAAAATTGTGCTATCATATTCACAAGGGACTCATCCGAAGCCTCATGTATTCCTTTATCCTTCATATGTGAATCATTAAATTGATCCGTGTGCCTTCATATTTTGTTTCACAATGTGAATGATATAATCGATTCTTTTCATGTTCACCTCGTCAAGAAATTATGAAAAATGTGATTTAGAAGGTTCTTAAGCAAACTTACACATTCACAAGTTTATCTTGTCATGCATGATAAGATCGATTGGGTCAATTAAATGAAGTGGTGCAATGGTGATGCATTACAATGGATTCATCTTCACATGAGATTCATGACCATACCCTTATAGTAGAAAATTGAGCTCCAAACACCACACATAGTACTCGTCATGGGACCTATAGAATAGGTAGAAACCACACAATACATAGACAAAACAAAAAAAAACTTTACTAGGTTTCAAAAATGCATTCAAACATCGAGTCTATGGCTAATTAGTCAACTATATGTTTTATTAAAGAACATATACAAAAGTGTTTGCCAGACATTGGCCTTTCAAATGGATAGTAACGGTAACAATCTCCAAGGAAAATCAACTAACATACCTGAATGGGTCAATCGAGCATCTCTAGTAAAAACAAAAATGGATTTAGTTAAGTAAAAGACATCAAGTTCCACCAACATATCCACATAGGTATGAAATATAGATTTCAAGTAGAAGGTTGCAAGATCAAAATCTAACCTTTAAGATGGCCTCTATGTCAACATACTCCTCCAAAGATACTCTAAGTAAAAAACATAAAATCCAAGTGAGAAGATAGTTTTATTTTCTCTTAGCTCTTTAATGACGTTCCTTTCTTGTTAACTATCACAAGTTATAGCCTTCTATGATCTTCAAGGTTCAATTAAGAAAATAAAAAAATTTGCTATCATATTCACAAGGGACACGTCAAAAGTCACAAGGGACACGTCAAAAATTTGCTATCATATTCACAAGGGACACTTCATATGTGAATTATTAAATTCATTCATTCGTGTGCCTTCATATTTTGTTTAACAATGTGAATGAATCGTTTTCTTTAGTCTTTGTTTCTCTCTCTTTGTCTCTTTCAAACGCATTTACAAATCCAATTCAAACGTATACAAACATAATCAATTCTTTTCATGTTCACCTCTTCATATATGAAAGCATTTATAAAAAATGCGACATAGAAGGTTCTTGAGCAAACTTACACATTCACAAGTTTATCTTGTCATGCACGATAAGATCAATTGATTCAACTAAATGAAGTGGGGCAATGGTGATGCACTACAATGGATTCCCCTTCACATGAGATTCATGACCATACCCTAGTTGTAGTAGAAAATTGAGCTTCGAAGACTGCACATAGTACTTGTCATGGGACCTACAGAATAGGTAGAAACCACAAAATATACAAACAACACAAACACAACTTTCCTAGGTTTCACAAATGCGATCAAACATCGAGTCTATTGTTAACTAAACCACTATATGTTTTATTAAAGAACATATACAAAAGTTTCTAGCGGACATTTGACCTTTCACATGGATAGTAATGGTAACAATCTCCCACTAAAGGCCAATATGGCCAAAGTGAATATGGAAGAAAAATAAAAATTGATAAAAAATACATAAGTGTAAGTATAAAAACTATACCTCCAACCTGATGGGCATGCTACACATTGTACATGTGACTGTGCAAGGTCAAGAATCAAGTATCTTGTGATAGAACCTTAGTCACATTATTTTGAGTATGAACATGATAGACCATATTCTGAGCCAAAGTCATTGCACTCTGACTATCACTAAGTGAATGAGGTAAATGTTGAGGTAGAATCATATCACAAGCAAGAAGAGAAAGCCACAAGGCTTTCATACATCCCTCACTTGTTGCAACATACTCTCTTTCTATAGTTACTTTGGATATGTAATCACTTTGAGACACGTATATGCAATATCTTTTAATCCTATAGCAACTAATGCACGTGCCAAGACTATGTTTGGCATCTCCTAAATCTTCATATCAAATGTCTCACAAAATGTCTTTTTAAGGAATGACAATTAATTAGAGGAATTCCCAACATTCAACATGTCATCGACATAATGTATCAATCATATCAAGCTGCCACATGACCATGTCTTTGTGAAGATACAATGATCCTTATTGCTTTGAGAATAGCCTTAAGACTTCATAGAAACATCAAAATTTTGGTACCATTGTCTAGGGGACTATATTAGCTCTTCTTTAGCTTACATACTAGAATTTCTTTGCCAAGGACTACATAACCCTCTAGTTATTCCATATAAATTTAATATGTAAGATCTCCATGCAAGAAAGCAGTTTTCATATCCATTTGGACTATCTCTATGTCCTCTATGGTTATGAATCCAAGCAACATGCATAGTGTAGCCATCTTGACTATCAGAGAGAAGATTTCCTTGAAATAACCACAATGTTATTGCTTAGATACTAGAACCCTTTGCAATAAGTTGTGCTTTATACTTTGGAGAAGCACTACCTTGTATGAATTTCAGCTTATAAATCCATTTACATGGTAAAGATTGCTTGGCCTTTGGAAAAGTTATTACATCCCAAATACAATTCTTATGAATAAAATCCAATTCACTCATCATGCCACACTCCCATTTGACATGATCCTCTATCTACAAATCCTGTTTGTAGCAAGAAGGCTCACCAACATTTATTAGCATAACAAAATCCAAACCTAGAACATATCTATCATGTGGATGCAAGAAACATGTAGAACATCTCAATGGTTGCTAAACAAGAACATTTGGAGATTGATTTGATTGGAGATTCTCCTGAACATTACTATGCATAGCATTTTCATGCATGCTAACTAGAGGACTAGTATCCTCAAACACAAATCTTCTCACTTCAAGCTCCTTAATGTGTTATTTATGCATCTTAGACTCGTTGAAAATGACATCACTACTTTTGATCAGTGATTGTGTTTTAGGATCCCATAAGCGATATCCTAATTCACCTTCTCAACCATATCCAAGAAAAATCCATTTCTTGGACTCATGGTCCATCTTGTTTCTAAGATTCTTAGGTATATGAACATATGCTGCACACCTAAAAACTTGAAGATGTTCATGATATGGTGGTTTCCCTATCCATAAATCTTGTGCCACTTTCACACCTTTGGTAGCACAAGGTGAAATGTTAACACATGAACAACAGTCATTAATGCTTCAGCCTCGTACATGGATGGTGATCTCTCGAGAAGTAACAAAAATCTTTGTCTTCCTTGATCATTAGGATCCTCCTTCACACCTACCCAATGGTTCCAACAATGATTTTGGTGACTCGGATGACAAGGTATGCCAACTTCTATGACTTGGTCACCGCCTTAATTGTAAGTCTTGGTCATGGGAACTATAGAATACATAGAAACCATAGAGTACATAGACAACACGAACACAACTCTCCTAGGTTTCGTAAATGCAACCAAACATCGATTATGTGCCTATGCAAGGCACTATATGTTTGATTAAAGAACATACACAAAAGTGTTCACTGAACATTTGGACTTTCACATAGACACTAATGGTAACATTAAGTAATCCATGACTAATAGTTGGCCATTCTCGTCTATCATCTTATCTATACACATCACTTTATCCTTTGTGGCTTCACAAAGATCATTCTCATATGCTCATGAAATCGTGAGAGGTGAGTAAATAAGGTTCTTGATGTACATCTCTCTCCTGACATGTTTCTATATCCTTTTTGGATTCTTCAACCATCATAATCACTTGATTGTAGTAGAAGGCTGAAGATGCTTCCATCAAAGCAACTTTCTATATAAACTTCAATGGATGTAGCAACCTAGATCTTTGCAATGATCTATTTTTCTATTGGCATCTTATAAAAAGAACATCATGCCTTTTTACTATCTCTCATCCCTTTAACATACTTATAGCTATGACATAAATGGGCAAGAAATTTTTCTACCTTTCATTTTGAACTTCATTTGATTCCATGTAGTAACCATATTATTCATTCCATTGGTGTGGAACACCAAGTGTCTTGATAGGTTTCCCTTGCCATATTGCAACATGCATAAGTACCTTCTCTTCTAGATACATTACCTCCTAAGGAGAAAATTCAACTAGGACCACCGGGGCACTTTTTTCCCTCTTTAGCACGTTTTTTCCCTCGGCTTGTATATACCCCTATAACCCTAACAGTTGACTTATCTTTTATACATTCTCTTGGTAATACATCGAGTATTGTGTGTTGTGCTACAAGCTTCTTCTTCTTCCTTGTGGTGTTTGCATGCTTCTATAGACCTCAAACTCCAACAATTGGTATCAGAGCAGGCCTCCGCTTCGATGACGCCCCTCTAGTCACAATCTCAGAGTTGCATGGAAATTGGTGAGCATACTCAAGGTGATTAGGAATTAAAAATAACTTCACCTTGTGGTGTCAAAATCGCAGTATGAGCTTAGTTTGGCCTCCAAATGCACTATCATAGCACATGTGTAGGAAACTTTGTCTTTTTTTGCCAAAGATATATACACGTTTTCACTCACCAGTATAAGCGACTCGAAGCCTGCTACAGGTTTAGCAAAATCTGACAAGGTAGTTCTATTCAACTTTTGGAGATACAATCATTTTTTTGCATCAGGGTGTTTTAATCAATGGACATAGCTGAAAGTAGTGATGTATTCTGTATGTTGGCTGGGCTTATATGATGTGTCATGTATTGGTTGCAAAAGGACTGTGGAATATTGTGAAGGGTGTTGAAAAATGTCCTATTACACCTACAAATACAATTACTAAAGGTGATGGAGATGGCATTGAAGATAGTAATATTTTTTAGGTTCGTATTTGTGCTATGGTTCTTGCTACACCTACTACAAAGAAAATTTGTTGGGATGGCAGAGATGCTCTAGGACATGCATTGATAGCCTTTTCTATCAAATGTGCCATTCATCCTCATATTCCCTCTTGCACAATAGAAAAGGATGCTTGGGATACACTTACAACTCTATACCAGGCAAGGAATGAGGCTCACGTTGCTTACCTCCAAAAATAGTTGGAGAGTGAGCACATGAATGAAGGAGATTCCATGGAAAGTTTTTTGACAAAGATCTTGAAGGAGCAGTTGTTTTTTGCTGATGAAGTCTTGCCTGACAGTTCACTTGTGCAACCTGTTCTGAATGGTCTTCCACATTCATATCAAAGTTTTGCTTCTACTCTTTGATTGATGATGAAAGGAAATCCAAATGCCTTAACATTTGAGGCATTACTCTCTGTTCTATTGCAAGAAGATAAATCTAGGAAAAACAGGTTCATTATGCATGTTTTAGATCAACCTTTCTTGGCTAGTTAGAAGGACAAAGGTAAATGGAGCTCATCTACTAGTAAGCAGAAATCTGCTAATTCTACACAATCAAAGAAGGATGATAGAGACAAGACAAAAACAGGCAAACAAAAATTGTTTTGCAAATACTATAAAGAAAATGATCATGTCATAAAGAATTGTCCAAAACTAGCTGCAAAAGAGGCAAAGAAGAAAGAGGTTGGAATGGTTGTTGCAGAGGCCTCTGCACCCAAAATAGAGCCTACTAATCTTGTGTGGAATGAAGAACGGGCATTTACTATTGTTTGCAGTTATGACCCATCTTCTCATGAATAGTGTATGTCTCTAGTAGACTCAGATGTTTGGTACTTTGATAGTGGGGCAACCAAACATATTACCTCGTAGCGCGGTTTCTTCACTTCACTTGAGCCTACCCCTACAAGGAATAGTGTCACATGCACCAACAACTCCTCTTATCCTGTCATGGGGTTGGTAAGATCATTATGACTACTATTGATGGTAGTTCTTTTTCATTCTCTACTAGAGAGATCAGTTTGCCATATGTGCCCACATAGGAGAACATTGCATACCTTTTCACAAAGGCTTTGTCTAGGGAGAAGTTTGAAGCTTTTCGCAAAGATTTGGGATAACTTCCTTTTGTGGATTGATTCCACATAGCTTGGCACTTCCTTATACATGACTGTCTGTTCGTTGTTCACTGCATCACTCCAAAGGGGGAGTTTTTGATATATTTTGATAGTGATGTGTGTGAACACACTAGGACCATTGGGCACTTTTTTCCCTCTTTAGGAGGGTTTTTCCCCCGGCATGTGCATAGGCCTATAAACCTAATGGATCACTTATGTTTTTTACATTCTCTTGGTAATTCATTCAGTATTGTGTGTTGTGGTCCAAGCTTTGTCTTCTTCTTCCTTGTGATGTTCATGTGTTTCCATAGACCTCAAACTCCAACATGATTGTCAAAATATTTTCTAAGATTTTCTAACACATCCTTTGATTGGAAAACAAAATCCAAATATGTATACTCTTTTGATGAGGTTCTATCTCTTATTTTTCCACAAGAGCAATCAAGAGTTAATAGAAGTGGTTTGCTTGAGGAAACGCAATCACTTGCTATTACAAAAAAGGGAAAAATCAAGTATGGTTCAACTCTCAATTCATCAAAACCAAAGCCTCACTCTTACTCTTAGACTTCTTCCTCTCATGTTGGTGATATGGAAAAAAGAACGAGATGCAAGTATTATTGAAAAGCTGGACATACCATTGATGAATGTAGAAAGCTTGCCAAGCATAATGACAAGAAGAAAGAATTTGGTATGTCTATGTTGAGAACACATCTAATGCAAAGAATCATGAAGCTAACTGTGAGAAATAACTTGAATGATGATGTGTGTGTCTCTCCTCCCATCCATATATACACTCTTGTACTCTAAAAATAGCAATGTTTTGGAATACTTTAGTGTCAACATGTGGCCATCATGCAACACTCATCCCCATTACGACCAAGTACCTTAGGGTACCCCCCGAGCTTGGGACCTTGGCTAGTTGGCCCTTGTCCCTGACACACATGGACAAATCCCTATGGATCAAGGCCATGATCCCTGTAGATGAATGTCTGACACTAATGTTGCTCAAGATGTTTGTGCATGTGTTTTTGCATGTCATTATGATGCATCATCACATTCTACATGTATGATTATGAATAAGGTTGATTTTTGGATTGGTTCTTTTTATGTTGGTGCTTCAAATCATATCACTTCATACAAAAGATTTTTCCCATCTTTGAAAGAAGCACCCTAAGGAGAACATGTTGCGTGTGAAAACAATGCTTTTTTTCCTATCATTGGAGTTGGAGAAATTCAACTTAAGGCAACAAATGGAGATTGAAAGATAGAGAACTCAAATTCTCAGATTGCCAAGCGTAATGGAGTTACAATGATGGTGTTGTCCACCCGTGATCTCCCAATGTGGAGCTCAGATGGCAATATAGATAAACTCTAGATGAAGGGCTTACTAGTGCACAATGCTATGTAAAGCTCAACCTGGGCCATGCTTATATAGCTTTTACAAGGAGAATCCGTATAGATAAACACAATCAAGAGATACACAATAGTAGACAAAATATACAATCCGACAATATCCCCCCGACCAAAAGTCCTACTGTCTCGGCCCTACATGTTGAGGGGATCGGCCCCCTAGACCCCATAGTAGGGGGCAAGCCCTCCTCTGCACTCCCACCATTAAGGTTCTATGGGAAAACTATGTGATGCCACAGGGTCTTTATTTTCACCTTGAATGGCAACCCAATGGTCTAGAAGTTTATGCCCTACCTAACCTAATGGTAAGGCTTATAGAGATCATCTATAACCATCAACAATCACACATAGACCTCATCTAACTTGGACATTAGGGTTTCATAAATGTCTGGGCTCTCACAATGGTTGTTCTTCATAATGGGGGCCTTACAACTTGGAGCACGATGGATCATTTGGGGCCACTTGAGGGTGGAGTATTGAGCATATCTAACACCCCCCCTGAATGTCCACCCTGTGGTGAACTACCTTCTTGGTCCGATCCCCTTTGGAAAGTGTCAAAGAAGTTGCTCTCTCCCAAGAGGCTTGGTGAAGATGTCAAGTCCATTTTCTTGAGTTGGATAATAGCTTATCTCCATGACCCATCCTAAATCAACGCACACACATAGTGATGTTGAATTTCAATGTGCTTGGTATGTCCATGGAAAACAAGATCCTTGGCAATGGCCATGCGACTTTGGTTGTCACACTTCAACTCTGTAGCCTCCTGTCCTTGTATTCCTATGTGCCATAGGATCCTCCTCAACCATATTGCTTCACATGGAGCTTTATACTTAGCTTCAATAGAAGATAATGCTAAAGTTGATTGATTCTTACTAATATACGAGAAAATCCTTGATTCTAAAGAAAAGAAATATCGAGAAATAGATTTTTGGTTATCAATCTCCTACCTAATCTGAGTCACAATATCCAACTAGAGATGATCATTCTTCATGAAGAATACATAATCAATGGTTCCTTTCAAATACCTGAGTATCTGCATGCTTGCCTTCCAATGAGTTTGGCAAGGCTTATTAGAGAACCTGCTTACTTCTCCAACAACATAAGAGATATCTAGTCTGCTATTGGACAAGTAGATGAGACTTCCAATTAATTTTCTGTATCTTCCAATATCCACTCCAGGTGAAGTATCTTCAATAGATAATTTTGTGTTGACCTCCATAGGTGTAGAATTTCTTTGCAGTCCTCCATGTCGAATGCCTTCAATATCTATCTTGCGTACTTTTGTTGAGGGATGGAAATCTTCCCTAGTTCGTGCCAAGCTTCAAGGCCTAAGCAATGCATTAAACCCAAGTCTGTCATTTCAAATTTTGAACTCAAGTCATATTTTGTTTGTTGAAGAAGAGCATCATCATTTCCTGTAATCACAAGGTCATCTATATAGATTACAAGCATAATTGTCTTCCTTCCTCTCTTTAGAACATACAAGTTAGCATCAGAAGCACATCTTTTGAAACCTAGATCCAAGAGATACTTATCCATCCACTAGAACCATGATCTACCGGCTTGTTTCAACCCATATAATTCTTTTTTCAGCTTAGATACCTTATTCTCTAAATGGGGAGCGTCCAACCCTCGTGGTTGAGACACATATATTGCCTCCTTGAGGTCTCCATTTGCGAACACTGATTTGACATCCATGTGATAGACCTGCCAATGCTTATGTGTAGCCACAGCTAATACTACTTGAATAGTAGTGATCCTTGCAATTGGGGCAAATGATTCACAAAAGTTAATGCCTTAAACTTGTGAGTAGCCCTGTGCACCAACTATTTCTTTGTACTTTTCCAAAGTACCATCAGCCTTGTATTTTAGCTTCCATTACGCTTAGGGGTCAATCCACTAACTCCCAAATTCCATTCTTAACGATATTGTTGTATGCAATTTGCATGGCACTCCTCCAATTTGGATTGTGGAGTGCCTCTTCCACATTGGTTGGTTTCTTTTCTTGTTCTTGAATGAGATCAACCATTAGGGTTGTGTTTACAATATGGGTGCTTGCCCATCTCTGTTCCTCAATTCTCTGTGATCTCCTTGGTCCATTTGCAACCTTTTCTAGTGACTATGGGATGGGGTTTGCAAAATCATACAACTACCTCACTCAATGTGGCATTGGCTTTTCCACTTGGGTGATGATAGCTTGATGACTTTCAAACTCATTATCTGAAGATGATGCTTCCTTCTCTTGTGTAGAACAGATAGCTATTGGGCTAGGTTCATAGTGGATGGCCCCTTTGCCAGATGATAAATTGGAAGCTCTCTTTTCCTCCTCCATTGCATGTGGCTACTCCTTCAACACCACATCGCAACTCGCCATGATCTTCTTAGCCTTAGAGTCATAAAGCTTATAAGCCTTCTTATCTTCACTATACCCTAAGAAGCTACATTTGATGCTTTTTGCTTGAAGCTTGTTTCTCTCCCTATCTGGAACATGTACATAACATTCACTTCAAAATACTTTGAAATGGGAAACAAAAGGCTTTTTACTTGTGTAGGCTTCTTGTGGAGTCTTTCCATCAAGCACCTTGGTGTAGCTTTGATTCAAGATGTAGACAATAGTATTGATAGCCTCTGCCCAATATTGATTAGGCAAACCCTTTCCCTTCAACATTTCGATTTTGAAATTTAGCAACACCATTCTACTGAGGGCTATGTGCCACTATGAGTTGATGCTTGATTCCTTTATGCTTGCAGAAATCTTCAAACTCTATTGATATGAACTCACGACCATTGTATGTCTTGAATTTCTTCATTGTCTTCCCTATTTGAGTTTCAACAAGTTGAATCCATTCTTTAAAATTACCAAAAGCTTAAGCCTTATCATGAAGGAAGTACACCCACATCTTCCTGCTATAGTCGCCGACAAGTGACATGAAGTAGGAAGATCTTCCCAAGCGGCCTATGTAGACAATTTTGCACACAAGTTAGCATGCACTAACCCTAGAGGATAGCTTTCCCTGTTCTTGCTTTCTTGTGGAAATGCCTTCCTCTATTGCTTGCCCATCATGCATGTTTCACATGGTTCCTTCATTTTCCACAATTGATGATAGGTGTGCAACCATACCCCTGTGATGCATGTCTTTCGGTATAGGGTATCCGATGTGGCCAAATCTCTCATGCCATAACTTGTGCCCACACTTTTGGTGGCCGTAAGAGCACAAAACTCATACAGGTTGTTCCTCCTTATGACAGTCCCAAGAATGTTGTTGTTATTGTCCATAACCTTAACTCTTGTCTTATTGAAAGATACTTGATGACCTTGATCACTTATAGAAGCTATTGAATGTAGTTTTCATTTGATTTGTGGATCATACAACACATTTGAAAGCTTTCTAACATCCCCATTAGAGTTGATGAAAGAAATCGTACCTTCACCCTCTACAAGACATCTCGCATTGTTGCCTACCTTTATTGTGTTGGATTCCTTTAGAGGTTGTAAGGAATTGTAAAGGTCTTTTATGCTCCTCATGTGATGAGATGCACCACTATCCAACACCCATGAGTCATCCATTCTTGAATCTTCAGTCGAGGAGCATACCTCCTCTATTGTAACAAATAACTCAAGCTTTATTTTTGTTGTGTTGGCAGACCCCTTGCCCTTGCCACCTTTTGAAGAGCGATTCTTCTCTTTTGCCTTCTTTATGTGATAGTCCTAGATTTTGTGTCCTTTCTTCTTGCAGTGGAAACACTCTCCCTTGAACTTCTTTTATCATTGTTCTTTTTTTCTCCATCTTTTGAAGAGCCTCTTTGCCTCCATTGGCATTTGTTGTGAATGCATCATCACCTTTGCTACCACCACTCGTTGCCTTGAGTTGTAGCTCCTCCTCCATGAGTAAGGCACTGAATTCTTCAAAAGTTAGTGGTTGAGGTCTAATTTGAGTATTAAGAGGAGTCACCAAACCATCAAACTTAGGTGGAGAGATTCTAAGACAACGCCAAGATAGCTCATCAATTGACTTTTGTACACCTGCTCTTGCCATTTGATCTCATAGATTCTTTATGCGAGTAGTAAACACTTATATAGTCTCCCCATCAGGAAACCTTTCTGTTGCTAGCTCATTCTCCAAGTTTTGAATCTATCTTTGATTACAAGTTTCATATTGATTTCTCCATATGTTCCATGCTTCACATGCCTTGGTAGTATGTTGAATGAGAGTTAGAACACTATTAGAAGTAATTGAAACTAGAGCATAGAGTGCATCTACGTTTCTACCATTTCCAAGCACGTAGAAGATCAGCATCAAGAGGAATCATTGGACTAGGATTATTTGGATCAGGTGTTTCTTGGATCTCATGATCAATTCCAAGAATAATCTCCAAAAGCTCATATGAATCGAGGATAGAAGTGATTTTAGACTTCCACAGGGTGTATTTCGTACCATCAAGTTTACCTTCTCTGAAGGTTGGTGGTCATATCTACAACATTGGGATGACCGGAATCATTGCTGCTCTTGTTTGCACTTTGCCTACTCCTATTGATGAATCATCCTGATTCCCAATTGTAGATGATAATCGTCTGCTTGACATCTTCTCTCTTTTGTCATTGAAACCTTTGCAACCTCTATGTTTTTGCTTCTAAACCACTCACAGCCTCCTGTGCTTTGGTACAATGTAAGAAAAAAACACCACAACAGAATAAACTAGTAGAAAGAGTTGAGAGAAAAACGTAGACAAAGTTAGACATAGACTCAGAGATAGAGAACTCAAATTCTCATATTGCCAAGCATAATGCAGTTATAACAACAGTGTTGTCTGCCCCTGCGCTCCCAATGTGGAGCTTAGAGGGTGATCTAGAGAGAATCTAGATGAAGGGCTTACTAGTGTGCAATGCTATGTAAAGCTCAACCTAGGCCATGCTTATATAGCTTTTACAAGGGGAATTGGTATAGATAAATGTAGTCAGGAGATAACCAATAGTCGGAAAAATATACAATCTAAAAATATCTCAACGACTAGAAGTCCTACGTCTCAACCCTATGGACTGAGGGGATAGGCACCAGACTCTGCAGAAGGGGGCAAGCCCTCCTCTGCAGTCCCTTATTTTCCCCTTGAATGGCAACCCAATGGCCTGAAAGTTTATGTGCTACCTAACCTAATGTCTAGGCTCACATAGATCATCTATTACCATCAACAATCACACATAGACCTCATCTAACTTGGAAGTTACGGTTCAATAAATGTTTGGGCTCTCACAATGGCTTCTCCTCATAATGGGGGCCTTACAACTTAGAGAACCATGGATCATTTGTGGTCACTTGAGGGTGGAGTATTGAGCATATCTAACAATTATTACTCCCTATCAATAAGAGTTTCATTTTGGTTCCTACTATTTCTAAATTTGGACTTTATGTACACTTTTTTGCCGAATGTATGGTTCATGATTTTAGGAATGGTTATGTTATTGTGAGTCCCAGGACATTATGAAATGGCTTATATTTCTTGGATACGTATAAGAGAGTTTCTTCAAATGCATTTCTTACACATACTTCTATGGTTGAAATGGAGTTATGGCAAAGCTATTCCGCCATCAACTTGCATAAACTGAATGCCCAAATAATGATGCAAATGCCCCAAATCAAACATCTCAAATGAGGCATGTAGATCAGCCTTAAAATAAGAAATATGCTTCTCATGAGGACCAATGGGCAACATGTTATCAATATACACAACAATGATCAAAAGCACATAATTAGCACGCTTAACATATAAGATGTCTTAGTTGGACTGTTCTCAAAACCATGTGCAATTAGATAGGCATGTATCTTTTCATACCAAGCACATGGTGCTTGCTTCAAACCATATAATGCCTTTTTCAATCTGTACACTTGGTTTTCATGCCCTTTTTACACAAATTCATGGGGCTGAAAAACATACACTTCTTCATGCAATTCACCATTCAAAATTGTAGTTTTAATGTCCAACTGATGTACATTCCAACCATGATGAGCTACAAGTGCACATATGCTACAAACAAAAGTCAATTAACATGTAGGTGCAAAGGTCTCATCAAAATCAATGCCTCTTTCGTACACATAAGCCTTTGCAACAAGCCTAGACTTATACTTGTCAACTGTTCCATCAGGCTTACACTTGAGCTTGAATACCCACTTAATGCCAATGGCCTTCTTGCTAGGAGGCAAGTCACATAAAGAACATGTACCAATTTTCATGATAGCATCATATTCTGATTGCATACCAGCCATCCAACTTTTAAAATTTTGTGCTTCATCAAATGAAACAGGATCATTCTCCTCACAGAGACTAGAGGCAGCACAACATAACAATCTAATGGAAAAGAGGCACTATGAGAGCCTGAATGAGTACGATATGCATGAGGGGCATCTAACTTTTTGTCATGCAAAGTCTGCACAAGCCATTTTGGCATAGTTTTTGCATCCTCAATATCAGCCCTCTCATCAACAAGTGGATCATGTAAATATGCATCAGAAATGGAATGATCTACATCATCAAATGAAACCTGTAAAGGCTGAGAAGTTTCCTCATTAGGACTAGCACTAGATAGTCCACTTGTAAAAAGAGACAACAAACTATCATACATATCTTTGGAGCTAACAGATTTTCTCCTTAGTACATGAAAGTAATGGCTGAATAGAATCTTCCATAAAAACATGCATGTGCCTGAGCATATCTTCCATCCCAACAAATTTTCTCTGTAGTAGGTGCAACAAGAACCACAACACAAACAAGAACATGAAGAATATCACCATCTTCAACACCATCTTCACCACGTTCAACAATTATGTTGGTAGGTGAAATAGGATGTTTATCAACACCTTGCACAATATTCGAGAGTCGTTTTGCAACCAATACATGATGCATCATATAAGCCCACAATGGGTCATTTGTATTGTCCAAATTATCCTCAACAGTCAACACACGAAATACATTACTACTTTTAGCCATGGCCACTGACTAAAATACCTTGATGCAAAAAAATGACTGTATCAGAAAAAGTTGAACACAACTATCCATATTAGTTCTACTAAACTTGTAGCAGACTTCGAGGTGCTTATACTCGCAAATAGAAACCTGTTTATGTCTTTGGCACAAAAAGATGAAATTGCCTACACAAGCACTGTGATAGTGCATTTGAAGGCTGAAACAAGCTCAGATTGCAATTTTGGCACCACATAACAAAACTATTTTGATCTCCTAATCACCTTGAGTATGCTCACCAAATTTTGTGCGATTCTAAGACTATCACTGGAGGGGTGTCGAGGATGCCCTGGATGAAACCACAACTTGCTTTGATACCAATTGTTGGATTTCGAGGTCTACGGAAGCACGCAAACAACACAACGAAGATGAAGAAGCCTAGAGCACAAGACACAATACTCAATGTATTACCACTAGAATGTACAAAGATAAGTAACCCAATTGGGCTATAGGGGTATATACAAGCTGGGGGAAAAAAACTTCTAAAGAGGGAAAAAAGTGTCCCGAAAGTCCTAGTGTGTTCACACACATCACTATCCTAAATATATCAACAATTGAGGACATCTACAAAAAAATTCCCCAAGCATGGCTTTAGCACTTGATTCATTAAATTCATAAATTTTGTGGTTTCAATTGTTAACCGGAATGGAATCACTAAAAATTCATAATGGCCATACTTTGTTCGGAAGGTTGTTTTGGGTACCCTAATGTAAAAAAATGATTGTATCTGAAACAGTTGAACATAAGTACCCTGACAAGTTCTATTAAACCTGGAGCAGACTTCGAGGGGCTTATACTGGCAAACCGAAACTTGTTTATATCTTTGGCACAAAAAGATGAAATTGCTCGTGCAAGCATTGTGATAGTGCGTTTGAAAGCCGAAACAAGCTCAGATTGCAATTTTGCCACCACATAACAAAGCTATTTTGATCTCCTAATCACCTTGAGTATGCTCACCAAATTTTCTACGACTCTGAGATTGTGACCGGAGTGGTGTCGATGATGCCCTAGATGGAGTGACAACTTGCTTTGATACCAATTGTTGGATTTCAAGGTCTGTAGAAGCACATGAACAACACAAGGAAGATGAAGAAGCTTGGAGCACAACACACAATACTGAATGTATTACCACTAGAATGTACAAAGATAAGTAACCCATTAGGGCTATAGGGGTACATACAAGCTGGGAAAAAAAAACCTTCTAAAGAGGGAAAAAGTGCCCTCATAGTCCTAGTGTGTTGACACACATCACTACCTTAATATATCAGCAATTGAGGAAATCTACAAAAAAATTCCCCAAGGATGGCTTTAGCACTTGATTCATTAAATTCATAAATTTTGTGGTTTCATTTGTTAACCGGAATGGAATCACTAAAAATTCATAATGTCCATACTTTGTTCGGAAGGCTGTTTTGGGTATATCATCTTCTTTGATCTTTATCTGATGATAGCCCTAACACAAATCAATCTTTTAAAAGAATTTAGCTACCTTTGAGTTGTCAAACAGATCTTCCACAAGTGGCATGGGGGACTTATTCTTTATCATTAGATTGTTTAGGGCCCTATAGTCTACATACAGCCTCATTGTTCCATCTTTCTTTTGTACAAGAAGAATGGGTGCGATCCATGACGATTGGCTTGGCGATATAAAACCTTTGTCTAGATATTCCTTGATCTCTTTTGTGACTTCTATAATCTCAAAAAATGAGAGTCGGTATGGGTTTTGAGATCTTGTCATGGGGTCGTTCCTCAAGTAACACATCTTGCAATTCATTTAGAAGTCGATAAAACGTTGAAAGTACTTCACAAGGAATATAAGTTGAGACATAAGAAACTTGTTTCATATTCTTAAAAGTTTTTACATCAATGCTAAGGACCCCATCATAGTGAATTTTCAAAGGCTTAATCACTTTTGGACAATGAAGACCCAATAATCTAGAGCCACTCTCTCCCTAGAACTAAATCTACGCTTTTCATTTTAAAATTCCAACTTATCCTTGAAGTCCTAAATCTCAAGTTCAATAATTAGAAATCATGGTTTCCCAAATGTGGAGGTCCTGCCTATGCATCATTGACACTACATATTTATGCAACAAAGGCTTTTAGGAAGAGCTAAATTTTTCACAAGATTATAATTTATAGAATTATGCCTTGTGGAATCATCCACCATAATCCTAATGGTGTGACCTTTGGTTGAACCATGTAGCTTGGACAAATCATATGGCTCAATTCCTTGAGGTTGGCACATGTTTTTGGAAACGTGAAATTCATGGGTACTATCATAGTGCATTATTTGTACTTGCCTAGCACTTTAATTTTCATCCAAGCTTAAGATTTTATTAAATGAATACACTTTTTCCCCTCCTTTGTTAATCAAAGAGTCCTTTGTTTCTCTTCCAACTCGACAGACCCTACTCAGATATCCAAGCTTTAAGCACTTAAAACATAAATTGATTTTTTGTGTTTTGTCAAAATATTTTGGAGAAAGTGCATTTCTAAAAACTCCAGGCTTTTGGTTGTGCATTCTATTGATTTTGATCCTTTGCCTTTATGTTTAGTGGAAATAAGTTGGAATTTACCACTATCTTGTGGGATATCTAAGCAAGAATTATCCTCATAAATTTATGCCACCTTAGTTGCTTCCTCAGTCAACTTTGGTGCATTAAGTTTCACTTCATTTTGGATTTGTGTATTTATTCCTTGAAAAAAATCATGAAGCCAATGAAAATCATCAAGATTTTTTATTTTCGTAATACTTTCTCAATACTCTAAAATGTAAATCAACAATGATCTTTCCTTTTGTTAGATTCTATTCCAAGCCTCCAAATTTTGTTCCTCCTCATTCTCTAGGAGAAAGTTCCTTTTTAAGAGACGAGAAAATGCATTCCAAGAAGAGGATTTTTTGTGTCTCCGAGAGACTCATCCACCATGTATACGCTTTTAAGCCTAAAGATAAATTGGCTTCTCCATCCTAACATGTTTGGGAGTACTCTTCATTTAGTGCATGTCTTGCCACTTCTCCATGAATGTAAGGACGATGCTCTTGTTCCAATACCTATCTTCAATTGAGAATTAAGGGAGTTGAATCTTTTCCCAAGAAGAGATCTAAGGAAAGACTTACACTTATATCTTGTCATCATTGGTTTGCAAATAAAGGAGTGCTAAGAGTCATCAAACTAAGATAACTCATAATATTAGTGAAGGTGAATAGGTATGTTTAGGAAATAGGAAAATACTTTCTTGTCGAGACTCACATTCATGCACTTGAAATCATATGGATGCAACTATCTATAGTAGTCTTGCTGACATCTTGGAGTAATCCTGAAATAGCCCTAAGTTGATATTTAATCTACCAAAAGATTGATGAAGTTAATGTAGCGCTTCTTCATGCACATTGGACAAATATCCAAAACCTTGCTCTAATTTCAAGATTTTAGCTTCTAAACCTTTCCCCTTAGTAGAATTGGTGTTGATTCTATCCCCTTCCAAAATGGTACCCTTAACATTTGCAACTACATCCTTAGCTCCTATGTCCAATGCATCTTGCACATGACTTGAAAATGAAACATTTTGTGGCAATGCGCATGCAACTATTAGTGGACTAAGCATGAATGATGTAACAAATGATAGAGGCACTAAAAGATGTTGGAGATAGACATCTGTGAAAGCATGCAAACAACACAAGGAAGATGAAGAAGCTTGGAGCACAAGACACAACATTGAATGTATTACCACTAGAATGTACAAAGATAAGTAACTCGCTAGGTCTATAGGAATATATACAAGTCCGGGGAAAAAGACCTCCTAAAGAGGGAAAAAAGTGCCCTAGTGGTCCTAGTGTCTTCACACACCACTACCTAAATATATCAACAAATCCCCCCTAGGAGTGATGCGGTGAACAAGGAGCTGGCAATCATGTATAAGGAAGTGCCAAGCTATGAGGAATCAATCCACAAAAGGTAGCCCATTAGGGCAATAGGCGTATATACAAGCCGAGGGAAAAAACCTCCTAAAGAGGGAAAAAAGTGCCCCGACGGTCCTAGTGTGTTCACACAAATCACTACCTAAATATATCAAAATCCCCCCTGGGAGTGATGTGGTGAACAAGGAGCTGGCACTCAAGGAAGTGCCAAGCTATGTGGAAATCACTCCACACAAGGAAGTAAGCCCAAAGCTTTGCGGAAAGCTTCAAACTTCTCCCTAGGCGGATCCTTCGTGAAAAGGTCTGCTATGTTCTCCTGTGTGGGCACATATGCCATGCTGATCTCCCCAGTAGAGAACCTCTCCCTGACATAGTGATAATGCACCTCAATGTGCTTAGTGCGAGCATGGAACACACGGTTCCTCGCAACTGCCAATGCACTTTGACTGTCAGTGAAGATGGTGGTGGCAGAAGACTGGCCAATACCCAAATCAGCCATAAGGCGTCTGAGCCACACACACTCAACAGTCGCTGTGAAAGCTGCCCTATACTCAGCCTCACAACTGGAAGTGGCCACCGTAGGCTGCTTCTTGCTCAACTAAGATATACATGACCTACCAAGCATGAAGCAAAAACCATCGGTGGACACACGAGTGTCATAGCAACCAGCCCAATCTGAGTCAAAAAAAACATGCAAATCTGGCGGTAGTGATCTCCCCTTGGGATAGAACAACCCAAGTAGCCGAGTACCACTCAAGTAGCGAAAGATGCGCTTAACCGCCTTCCAATGCGTGACTCATGGGCAATGCATAAACCTGCTCATCTGTGAGACAACAAACTGAATATCTGGCCGAGTAATGCATAAATAAATCAAGCATCCAACAGCCCGCTAATAGAGAACAGCATCAAATGCATCTCCAGCATCATGAAGACTCAATCGTAAACATGTCTCCATAGGAGTGGCAATAGGCTTACAGTCTTCAAGGCCAAAACGCTGCAATAATGTGTCAATATATTTTGTTTGACACAAAGCCATTCCACCATCAACTTGCATAAACTGAATGCCTAAATAGTGATGCAAATGCCCCAAATCAGACATCTCAAATGAGGCATGCAAATCAGCCTTGAAATCAGCAATATGCTTCTCAATAGGACCAGTGAGCAGCATGTCATCAACATAGACAACAATGATTAGAAGCACATCATTAGCACGCTTAACATATAAGGTGCTTTCAGTTGGACTGTTCTCAAAATCATGTGCAACCAGATAGGCATGTATCTTCTCATACCAAGCACGTGGTGCTTGCTTTAAACCATATAATGCCTTCTTTAATCTGCACACCTGGTTTTCATGCCCTTTCTGCACAAAGCCACGGGACTGAAAAACATACACTTCTTCATGCAAGTCGCCATTTAGAAATGCTGTTTTAATGTCCAACTGATGTACATTCCAACCATGATGGGCTGCAAGTGCACAAATGCTCCGAACAGTAGTCATACGGCATGTAGGTGCATAGGTCTCATCAAAATCAATGCCTCTTTCTTGCGCATAACCCTTTGCAATAAGCCTAGCCTTATACATGTCCACTGTACCATCAGGTTTATGCTTCAGCTTGTATACCCACTTAGTGCCAATGGCCTTCTTGCCAGGAGGCAAGTCACATAAAGAACAAGTACCATTCTTCATTATAGCATCATATTCAGATTGCATAGCAGCCATCCAATTTTCTTAATTTTGTGCTTCATCAAACGAAATAGGCTCATTCTCATCACAGAAACTAGATGCAGCCATAGCATAGCAATCTGATGCAAAAGAGGCACTATGAGAGCCTGAATGAGTACGATATGACAGAGGTGCATCTAATTTGTTGTCACACAAAGTCTGCACTAGCCATTTTGGCATAGTTCTTGCCTGTTCAATATCAGCTCTCTCATCAATAAGTGCATCATGTACATCTGCATCAGAAATAGAATTATCTGCATCATCATATGAAACCTGCAAAGGCTGAGAAGTTGCCTCATTAGGACCAACACTAGACTGACCACCTGTAAAAAGAGGCATCAAAGTATAGGTAGGGTGGTTTGTGTTGGTTCTAGGTGGGTTAAAAAGGGCACAATGGTTTGGGGTTGGGAAAGAGGGTCTATAGTAGTGAGGGAAAAAGGGTGTGTTAATGTTTGGGTAGGGGCATGTGGCTGTCCGAGAGTTGGTAGACAAGAAGGGTGACCTATGATGGTTTGATGGGTGGCAGGATGACCTATCTAAGGTTCAGAAAATTTGCTGGAACAGGTGGATGTAGGTAAAGGGAAGGATGGAGAAATGGTGGTATGTGGCATAGGTTCACTGAGGGTGAGGACTGGTTGTTCTCGAAGGCTAATGGTAAGGGGTTCGGTGGGCTAGATGGGAGGTGATCGTGGAGAGGGTATCTGTGTGCTGTCGTCATGTGCATCAGCATTAGTGGGGATGGTCATATCAACGTCTGCTTGAGAGGTGGTAGGGAGTGAGGTAGAAACTTCGATCTGAATCATCTTTCCCCTGCGTGGTCGCGTATCCAGCCTTCGTTGATGGTATTGAGGGGGAGTGCGATGTAACATGGTCCGCATAGCTTCTATAATCCCACATGTGTCTGCCAAAAGGTTCAATGATTCAACAAAATGAGGGTCCGTGTTCTCTGCTCGTAGCATTTGGTTCACCATTGCTCTGTTTGTCGCTTCTCACAACCTATGCCTTTTTTGTACCTGCTTGATCGTCTTGTAAAGCCGTTTGACTTGTGCAGTGTAGGCAGGGCCTTCCTCCTCACTCTCCTCTTATTCATTTTCCTGTGCCTCTCCTTGTTCATGTGTGCCTTCAACATGAGTGTGTTGTGCCTCATCTTCCCAACGTACGCTTCGTGCATCACTCTGTGACCGTCCTCTCTGGGATGATGATCTGGGACCGTCAATGTCTGAGAAGAACTCACTCTCACATAATTGTGTTGTTTGCAAGAAGCTCTCAAAGTCGAAGGATGTATCCTCTGCCAATGTAGCCATGGAGGCAAATTCAGCATCCGTGGGTAGTGCAGGGGCTGATGGAGTGGGTTGTACCACGCCCTCTGATTGTGGTCGTTGGAGATGGATCGTGAAAGGGGCCAGTTGTTCTTCTTCTCTAAGGGAGATTTCTGTGGTGGACTCGTGAGGAATTAGAACATGTGAAAGTGATCCACGCATTCTTTTAGCTGGTTGAACCCTTGGTTTTCGTCCCTGGAAGAATTGCAACTGTGAGTACTTAAGGCCCCGTGCGATTGACACATCATAAGCGAGGCATCTGTAGTTGATTCTTGTAATGGCACAACAACCATTCAAGGTAGGCTGCCTCACTCCTCGTTTGCCTGCTTCATATAGTTGGTCGAGGATCCACACTGGCATTTTAATAGGTAAGCTCCCGATCTCCGCTAGGTATATCCCGTACCAAATCTTCTTATGACGTTGTGTGAATCGGTCTTGAGCCAGAAAAGCAAAGTGCTGAAGGCACATGCGCAACGGTATGGCAATGTTCGGGGTGAGGGCACACATTTCTTTCAACTTCTTGAGTTTACTATTCTTCATAGACTCCGGTATCAAAGGATCGCGATCGGAGGGTACATGGGTGCCGTACATCTGAAGGGCTTCCCTGATTAAAGTTATGTTCAACTCAGACTTTTTCATTTCCTCCTGGTTTGATAGAGCGGGCACCAAGAATGTTCCTGACTGATCTCGATCTCCTGTCGCTTTCAAAGTTGCAATCAAGTAATAGCACCTAAGAAAATTTGGTTTAGGCAGAGATGCACTAAAATAATCCTGCAATCCTGCTTTCTGCCAAATATCTTGAAGAGGAGCTACATTTTGTAATGCTTCAAATTCTCATGAGAAGAACTGAAAGGTCCACCAAACTCCTCCAAATTCCAACTTGGATTCCCAGACATCATCTGCATCCCCCAAATCTCTTGGCATCTCATTGAACCAATGAGAATGTCCCTTTACTCGTTCAGTTAGTCCACTTGGTGGATCCGAGATTGGAATTCATCTCACATTCAGAAACTCAGGCCTAGCTGTTAGTGGAACCTCCACAGGCACGGTATCCCAATCCATTTGAGTACTAATGCCTGCCTGGGAGCTTGTGCATGCTGCTACTGCCGTGAGACTTTTGATGCTTATCTGCTAGAAGAAGAAAGGCACATTAGTGTTGCATAGGAAACAAGATGTAATATTGTTCCCTCCACAATACTAACATGACATTCCAGGTGGTTAGTGGTTAGAGGTGAAGTGTTTGTGATAGGTGTGAATGTTGGTTAGTGGTTAGAGTGGTTAGAGTCATCCTAGATGCATACTTTGGATATGCAATGTACTCAGAATGCACCTACATCAGAATGGATGGATTTACAAAATTGGGTCAGGAGGTTTGATGTGGGGTTTAAGTCTCCAAACTTTGATTGTGGCATCATAACCCTTAGTGGTGATGACATGTACATGTTTGTGGATTGGCTTGGGTTGGATTTGGGACCTTTTGGGTACCCATTTCCAAATATTCCTAGGTTTGACCGAAGGTGGAATGGTGTGGGGTGTAGGTGTCTGCCTTGAAACATTTTCCAAGAGTGCTTATGAGTGTTGATTCATTCTTGTGACTGGAGGTGAAGCTATTTGAGCTTGCAAGCAAGTCTTGGGCACCCATATCTGCCTAGCATTGGGAATTGCCTTCATTGACCGCTTCGGGACCCAAATAGAAATGGTATGTCTAGGGTGTTGCTTAGGGAACTCCCTCGTTTTAGTCCTTGATGGTGTGGCTCGCTTGATGCTTTTCTAAGAACCTGTCTCTGGAGTCATAGTCTTTTCCCCTTTGCGTATCCAGATCAGCTTCATGCCACGAGGTACTTCATATTGCCCAAGTTGGTGCACATGCTTCTTGATCATCGGTCTCATCAGTGTTGTGTGTTGTTGATCCTATCCCTTTAGAATCTTCTTTGGAACAGATGGGAACTCCCCATTGACTTCTGTCTTCGGCAAGAGTGACAATCCTCTGCACCACAGAACTTTGGACAAGAACAACATTGTTATCTTCATGTGAGTTCCTGAAG
This sequence comes from Ceratopteris richardii, assembly GCA_020310875.1. Taxonomy (NCBI): domain Eukaryota; kingdom Viridiplantae; phylum Streptophyta; class Polypodiopsida; order Polypodiales; family Pteridaceae; genus Ceratopteris; species Ceratopteris richardii. The sequence continues at coordinate 144,016,497 of CM035410.1, forward strand.
AGACCAGGAGTCAGTGCCTTTTCTAGTGGTCTGAGTGATTGATTTTCTAATTCAATCGTGAGGCGATTTTGGCCTGCCCAAGCTTGAAGAAGTCCACTTCTTAGGTTGAGGTTGACTGCGTGGTCATAGATCCAATCTTGGCCCAAGACAAGAGGTTTAGTAAGATCCTCGTCTTCACATACTAGCACTTTTGCTGGCATTAGGACGAGTCTTGAATGTAGAGGGGAAGTTCCACCTCTCCCATGCAAGGGGTTTCAACACCTCCTAATCCTATCAAATATGCCTCTAGGGGTTTTACCTCCAATTGCAATTCTTGGCAGTAAGAAAGTCACACTGCACAAGTGGCAGCACCTGAGTCAATTAAAGCTCTCACAGTCCTTGCACTCTCTCCTTGTCCTACTTCTAGGGTCACAAAAGGTCGTGGATCAACTATGTTATGGGATCGTTTACCTGACGCCTCGTCAGGTAAACGATCGTTTACCTGACGCCTCACACATGGCAATGTGATAACCGAGAGCTTCATGAGTGTCACTCATGGATTGATCTCTACCTTGTCTTCTCAGTTTCATTCGTCGGATGCATTCTAAAGCTTCTGCCTATGCTTCTTCTCGAATTCGCTTTTCCTCTTCCTTACATTTCTTTGCAGTATTGAGTCGATTTAGCATTTCTTCTGTTAGGGGTTCTTGATATAACTTGACTCTGCATCCGCTTATGTAACTCGGTACAATGTCACCTTCTAGAGTGGCTAGTTGTACTGCTCCACTTGTGGAGATCCTATTGATAATCATTGGTCCATAGCCTCTTTTCTCTAATTTTCGTGCATGTTGCTTCAACTGTAGACTAGGACTAGGTCTCCTTCTTTCAAGCCTTTATCCTTCACATGTGTATCGAAATACACCTTTTGCATCTTCTTGGCTACATAGATTCTTATTGCAGCTCTCAATCGTGTCTCACCTAAACGTTCAAGATCAAATATTCTAGAGGAGAGTTCATGGCTTGTCCAATCATGCTCTTCTGCTACTTTCAATGTAGATATCAAAAAGTCCAATGGTAGCACCGCATTCTGGCCAAACACCATCTGAAAGGGTGTGGCTTGGAGTACTGTTTTATAGGCAACTCGGTATGCCCAAACAGCATGGTGTAGCTATTTGTCCCAATCAGAGCGTTTATTATTAACTAATTTTGTCAATACATTGCATAGAATCTTATTTGTGCTCTCGGCCTGTCCATTAGCTTGTGGATGATAGGGGGCAGACTTCTTATGTATTACCAAGAATTCTTGGAGAAGGTTCTCAATGACTTCATTCAAGAAGTGTGTGCCTCTATCACTCACTAGCTCTATTGGTAGTCCGTATCTGGTGAACACATTCTCGAATAAGAACTTAGCTATTGTCTGAGCATTGTTCTTTGTCGTAGCTTTTACTTCTACCCATTTGGTTAGATAATCAGTGGCCACAATAATATATTCAGCATGGGAACCCTTAGCTAGGGGGTTAATAGGACCAACAAAGTCTATTCCCCATTTGGAGAATGCACGTTCACCCATCATAAGTTTGAATGGCATCTCATCTTTTCGTATAGGATACTGGGTTCGCTGACAAACATCACAACTCTTCACGTAGGTATGTGCATCCATGTGAAGAGTTGGCCACCAAAGACCTGCAAATAAAATTGCCTTGATCACCCGATCTGGTCCAAAGTGTCCTCCTGCTACACCTTGGTGAGCAGTCTCCAAGATATTCAGATATTCACTCTCGTGGACGCAAAATCTAAGATACCCATCTTTTCCCCTTCTGTATAGATTATCTCCAATGAGAGTATAATCTAAAGCTTCTTGTTCTAAGCTCCTTTTCCTAGCCAACGCCATATCTTTGGGAAAGATTTTTGTCCTCAAAAAGTCTACTAAGGGTTCACTCCAATCTGGTACTAAAGATATTCGATAAAGAGTAGCGTGTTCCACTGGTGGTTTAGTGCGGCAGATCGGGCATTCTTTGCACATTCTATGGACATCAGCTTCCATAGTTGGCCAGTGTACTCCAAGTCTCCTCAATGTCTGTAAGGTTCTTTGTCTTGAGTAGTGTTGCTCTAATGCACCCACATGTGCTAATTGCAACCACTTCGCGTACTCGTCGTCTTCCACACAATAGGCTAATACTCCTTGATCCGTATGTTTGTACATACTTCCTCCCATGATATGATACTTTTGGGCTTTTACTACCTCCCTATCTTGAGTGTTTACTACTGGATGCTTAGGCCCATATGTCAGTACTCGCACTAAGGGCTTGGCCCACTGCGGTACAACTTCCAAATTAAACAAGTAAACATCAAGTAGCTCATCTGACACTCCTTGTGGGGCCTCTCCTGATGTGAGCCTTGAGAGATGATCTGCTCTCAAATGAGTCTTGCCCTTTCTCACCACTATCTCAAAGTCATATTCCATTAGTAAGAGGAATCATCTTACTAATCGACCTGTATTGCAATGCTTGTTTACCAAGTACAGTAGAGCTTGGTGATCCGTAAAAAATTTAAACTTATTTGCAAGTAAATAGTGTCTAAACTTTTTCATTGCATATACCATGCCTAATCCTTCTTGTTCCGTGGTGGTATAGTTCCGTTTAGCTACATTCAACTATCGACTAGTGTAGGCAGTTGGAAGATCCATGTTATCCTTGCCCGTAGGTTGTGCTAGCACACATCCAATAGCATAATTGGATGCATCCACATGGACATGGAATGGCTTGTTCCAATCTAGAGTGGTCAAGATTGGTGGTGAACATAATCTTCGTTTGAGCTCCTTGAAAGAGTTATCACATTCATCAATCCACTCAAAGTTAGTTAGAAGAGCATATAGAGGCTTTGCAATGACGGCATACATGTGAATGAATCGGCGGTAGTAACCACAATGCCCCATGAAGGCATGTACCTCCTTGACATTCCTTGGCCTAGGTAGTTCTGCAATGGCTCACACTTTCTCCTCATCCGTGGATATGCCATTCTTTGACACTATGTGTCCTAGAATTTTGCCTTGCCTGACCATGAAAACACACTTTTCTGGGTTCATGCAAACTTGATATTCTCTACATTTGTCAAAGATTTGTGTGAGTTTAGGTATATGGGTCTGTCTAATGTTGGAATGAGCGCAAAGATCATCAACATAGACTTCCAAATTCTTGTTCAAGAACTCTTTAAACACATGACACATCAATCTTTGGAAGGTTGCAAGAGTATTGGTAAGTCCAAATAGCATTACCCGAAAAGCAAATATGCCCCACTCTATGGCAAAAGCCGTCTTATGCTGATCTTCTGGTGCAATGGCTACTTGATTGTAACCAGAGAACCCATCCAGAAAGCTGTACACTTCCTTGCCTGCTACCCTTTCTAATAGATGCTCAGTGATTGGAAGTGGATAACTATCTCTGATAGTGGTTGTGTTAACCTTCTCCAAGTTAATGCATACACGTAATTTGCCATTCTTTTTGGGCACCACTACAATGGGGGATACCCATTCAGTGTGCTCAATTTCATAAATAAATCCAACTTCAACCAAGTGATCTATCTCTTCTTTAATCTTGGCAGGGTAGTTGTCATTGTATATGTAGGACTTCTGCTTAGAGGGTCTGGCATTTGAGGTCATGGGGATCGTATGTAAGCATATGTCAGGGTCTACACCTTTTAGGTCCTTGTAGCTCCAAGCGAATACATCTCTGTATTCTCTTAGCAAGGCTATCAACTCTTGCTCTTCCTCTTCCGTCAGGTCATGTCCTATGTAAGTGCATCTTTCTTCTCCTTCTTCTATGGCTACAACTATTTTCTTGGTGGTTTCTTTGTTGTCATAGGCCTCTCCTGATTGAGTCTCATGTTTACGCATTCTTATCATGACTCTCCTGTCATCTATCTCATACTTTCTGAAATTGTCAGGGACCTCAAACAAAGACTCTTCCTCTTCTAGTGTGGCTGCTCTCTTCTTCCTCTTCTTACCTTTGCTCTTGGCAGTCACTTGGGTGGTTACCTCACATCATTCGTGAGCTCTTCATGTCTTTGAGGATGAACTTCTACTTCATAGAAGTATTCTTCATCTGATGCAAATGGTGGGTCCATAATGATTGACTCTAGATCGGAGTCACTTGCATCCTCGAATGCCTCTGTATTAGGCTCACATTCTTCCAAAACCGAATCTCCCATGATTGGCTATATGGAGAAGATCGAAATGTCATAGCCGTCCTCATCACAGTGGGGTGTCCATTGTTCTTCATTGATGGCTACATCCATGGTTGCTAAAATTTCCGCCCAGCCGTGAGGTTCAAAATCTTCGTCAGGAAATACTACAGGTGCATAGGTTGGTTCTTGAATTGATCTATGGGTTTCCTTCGCACCTAGATCTCTTGCTTTCTCTCTCTTCTCTTCTTCTACTGCTACTTTACACATCCATAAGTGAGTGTCTTCATGCATCCATGAGGATCCTGAGCTTATGGAATGCACCGACTCCGTGTCATCCTCGGATCTATGGATGGGATTCCATTGAATGGGCGGTACATCTCTATGAGAGTAATCTTTGAGATTGACTTTGGTTGTTACACCTAGGTGTTGTAAATACAATGAATTGGTTCCCCAATCCTGTACCACTTGCAGTTGCCGCATGAATGGCCTTCCCAAAATCATCTCATAGGCTTGGTTTTTGCTAAAGTCGCATATAGCAAAAGTATGCTCCAACACAACACCACATGTAGTGAGAGTTATTCCTTCTAGAAATCCTAAGGGCCTCTCAATATGCCCATAGGCCATCTGCAATTTCATTCTCGTCGGCCTGAGTGTTGGCTTGCCCCAACGCTTCCATAGGGAAGTGGTAGCAATTGCAACTCCTGCACCTGAGTCCAAAATTGCCTTGGTTGTGTATCCCTGATGGGTAACTGGGAGATAGGTATTTCCTTCTTCTCCTTCACTCATGTCTCCTATCTTATCCAATGGTATTTCTGGCACTGTTCTATGAGATCCTACCTCGGAACGAGATTTCGCTACGTCAGGCACTTGTTTGGCCACATGTTTCCACAATTCAGGCTTAACCTTGAGTAGCTCTTCTAAAGTGAGGTTGCACTGCACTTTAGTGTTCTTTACTACCTCCGTATTCCTAGGTATGATCGAACATTCGTTTCTTATCATGACCGTGGGCGCTCTCATGCATGTTGACTTATTTTCCCATGGGCCTGTGAAATGTGGTAACTCTTGCAAGGAATTAGACTCAAAATCTAATCTCTCATGAGATTGGGCACTCTCTTGCTCTTCATAAATAGAAGGGATGTCCTGTGGGAATTGATCATGTGCGTCATCCACAAGTTCAATGGGAGGAGGGACTTCACTTTCCTTTGCCCACTTCTCTTCTTGAATCTCTCTCAGGAACTTTGGTGAATACCTATTCATAGAAGAAGAGGTGTCAGGTTCAGTGGAGTTAGGCACATAAGCTTCCTGGGGAGGAATGCTTATTCTATCACTTGCCCTCTCCTCAGCCTGGTAGGTGGCTCCTTTTCCAGACTTTGTAAGTAGCCTCTCTAATCTATCTAATAGACCATCAAAATGCAATGGTGTTCTAGTGGAGCTAGGGCTATTGAACAAGCGATTGACTTCAAACATGGCTTGTGCCAATTCTACCATCTTAGCACAAAGTTTTGTTCTCTCTACCTCTAGATCGGCTCTAGGGTAACATTTGTCATGATCTGTTACATTTGGCCCTTCCTGGATTTTGGCCTGATATGCTTTAAGCATCATGTCTAGATCCTCAGGAGTGGGATCGGCTAGGACTGATCCTACTCTGGGTGGTGGGTGGGTTATGTGTGGTGGATTAGACAGTTGGGGAATGGAAAGTGATGGGGTGGCGGGAGATGGAAAGGATGGTGGTGGGGTAGTGTAAGAGTGGTTTTGAGATGTGAGTTCACTTATCTTTGCTTTGGTTTCTCTCAAGATTTCTTCAAGCTCACTCATTTTCTGTGACCATTGTCTTTTCATTCTCTCCCGGCTATCTCTCCATGCTCTTGTCCTTTTCTTGGTTATACTCTCTATCTCACTAACCTCAGAACTCTTTTCCTGCCCTACTCCTTGAGTTTGCTAGAAGGCTTGAGCTCTAGTGACCACATGCACTAGGGAAGTGGAAGTTACACTTCCTGTAGAGTCTACTACTAGTCCAATGACGTTGATAGGAGTGATTTTTGGTAGGTTATTGTGGTTCTTTGGGCAATCTCGTAAGAGATGCTCTTTTCTGCAATTTTGACAGAAGCCCTGAATTGTCACTGGTTGGGGTTGTGTAGGGGCAGCCAGTGGACAATCACGTATGAGGTGATCTCCCTGACATCTAAAGCATGGTCCTCTAGGAAATGGGGGTTGTACCTGCCTAGGTTAAGGTCTAGAGTTGGGGTTTGTGTACATGACATTTGCATACTTCGGCTCCCCACTAGTTTCACTCGGGTCCTCATAATAGTATGACTCGTCATGCTCAGGTGACTGCATGTAATAAGCCTGCGGGCTTTCAATGTGAGTAGAGTCAAAACTATGATCATCGGGATCACTTTCAGAAAGCAATGGTGTCACTGGCACTATGGCTCTATTCAGATTCTCTTCTGCAGCTGTGTACTTCACTGGAATCACATTGGTTGGAGAAGGGGGTTGTTGCACTAACACGGGTTGAGGCCTTTGTTGGGTTTGATAGGGTTGATGTGATCTACCATATTGTTGAGGGGGGTACTGGTTCTAGTATCTTCCTTGTTGAGGGTATGGTTGTGGGTATGTTTGCCTAACTGCTTGCTTATTGTATGGGCAATCGAGCGCGGTGTGATTGGTGTACCTCCGTTCTATGGTGCAGTACTGGTTACTAGGATTCACTTGGGGTTGGGCCATAATGGGACATACATTCACCATATGGTCACCTCCACAGGTATAACATCTTTTCACTGGTGCAAACCTTGGTATTTGTTTACTTGAGACTCCTAGCTTTTGAGCTACCTTCTCAGCGAGTTCCTCAATAGAGGTGGATTGCGAGGAAGAGAGGCTAGTAGAACTATCTGAATCTTTGTAGATTTTTGAAAGTTCTAATTCCTCCCCTAGGTTATCCTCGATGTCGATGCACATACGTACACACTCTTCCATGGTCCTAGGATCCTTCAAGTACACATATGATCTTAATTTGGTACTTAGCAATCCATCCAAGAATAAGGCCACCTGTTTGGCTGGAGTGGGTAACTCAAGAATGGGACATCTCTCTAGGTATTGTCTAAACCTTCTTCTTGCAAGCCTAACCGTCTTGTGAGGTGTTTGCTTGAAGCTATGAATTAGTGAGGAAGTGTTGTGCCTTATGCCACTCTTAGAAAACTCCGTGATGAATGCCTCTAAAAGCTGGTCTATCTTTCTGAACTGCCTCTCATTCAAGGGTTGAAACCATGTAAGGGCAGTGTTCCTAAGGGTTAGACCAAAAGCATTATATTGCGTGAATAGGTCCTCCACTTGTTCAGCTCTCAAGACTTGTCTAAATTCAATTACATGATCGTATGGGTCTCCTGTGCCATCGAAATAGTTCTTCATGGACTTCACCAACTGAGTTGGCCTCAAGGTTCTAGTGTGTTCTCTAGGCCTTGGCAAAGGAAAATCATCAACATTTCTTTGGTTCCTTGGCGCTCTAGGTCTCTCAGTTTCTTCTCTATCCGTTTCTGTTCTCATCATTTCTCTTCCCAGGGGGTTGGCAAAGCTTACCTTGGGTCTGTCTCTACTTCTATCCCTTTGAGCTCCATGAGCTTGGGAGGTCCCAACTCCTTGGTGGCTATAGGACACATTGGACCGAGGTTGGGGAAAAACAAATTCACCCTTCCATGTGTAGGCATGTCTGCCATGCTCGATGACCACGAAGATCCTCTCTGACGTATTGTCTAGGTAGGTTACTTTGCCTGGACTATCAGGGTCTTTCAACTCATAGATTGTGAGAGCACCTACTTTATGAGGCTGGGCATGCTTATACCTCCAAAAAGCCTCATCGGTTTCTTGATTTAAAAGCAAATCTATACTTTTATTGTCCTGGGGAACCCACTCTGGTGTCATGATTCTGGTCAGGACTGATTTACCTCGAGGGATCCTGGGCTCTCTTCCCATGTTCCCTTGCTCTATGTCACCTATGTCCGTTTCTAGGATCACATTACCAAATTTTTCTATCCTATCAGGGTGATCAGTGACTACATACATAGTTCCCTCTTTGTCCAGGTATGTGCCATTTTCAAACTTCACTGTTGGATGTTCTAGTCCAATAGGTTGATCCGGGTTTTTAATTTGGACTACGGATCTTCTTAGACCGTCCTCATAGATGTAGGCACCTAATCGGTTGGTCCTAAGATATTCAAGTTGAGTCTTGTAAGGACCTTCAACCTTTTGTAGGTAGGCCACACGTGAACTTTCCGTGGGTCTCTCAATACCTTGAGACATCTTTGATTCGCTAGTCTCAGAGTTAGGGCGATTTGAATAATTGCTCAGCGGCTGGGCCCAAGACCTAGCAGTGTGATTGACACTAGCTTCAGAGGATCTGAGGCTTTGTCTATCTCGGCCTAAGTGTCTTCCTGACCTAAGGTTCATATGCCTGGTTTATCTACCCCCTTGGTCTCAAGTACACTCTCGTTGCCGGTTAATTTGTACCAATCACTTTGTTCGTTTTAGTTGAATATTGTGTTAAGCCCTTGTTTGGAATCACGTCGTCAAGAGTAAGTACTTAAGTGAATTTCGCACTTGATAGTCGATCGAATCAATTTTACTTTTGTCCCTTAGGGTTTTTGCACTTAAGATCTACCTAATGCTTGTACTTAGTTGATTAGTTCTCTTGGATTTGATTCGTGCCTGACGTTGCTCTAATTAATCACCGCACCTAAGTCATACTTAACCTAAGCTAGGAATTGACAGAGGGTGTTTAGAATTTCCAACCTTAAGGCTCCTTCCTTGGTCGTCTTTGTGTGCCCAGGCAGCATGTTCCCAAGCTTGCACTTACTCTTGCTTGGATCACCCTTCGATGCTCTCAATGGATCTATAAAAGTCCCAATGTTAGCTCAAGATTTCAATTTCAAAAACACAACAAACCAATTTCATTCATGCAATTCAAAAATCAACTTGTTCTTTGGCTTTTAGGAAGACAATCCTAAAGATTCCCCAGCTTTCCTACCCCGGGGTATGGTCAACTTCAAAATACCCTATCTAATAATCCTTTTCGTATGAGGAAGTTATGATTGTTCAGGCATTTAGGGTTCAAAACAAGCTCTCAGGGTTCAAGAAATTTTTATGATTTTCTCGATATTTTTCCCACTTCTAAGGCTCTAAGGTCCCAATGTGTTAGAAATCAAGCCCAAAAATTATCCCGAGTCAATCAAAAAATTATTCGTGAGGCCTGTGTATCACGATAGCTCGGGTTGATGTGTCGCGATAGGTGGGTGTGTCGCGATTGTTCGGAGTGTCGCGATAGGTCAGTGTGTCACGATAGATGGGTGTGTCGTGATAGATATGTGTGTCGCGATAGACGGGTGTGTCGCGATACCTCGGTGTGTCGCGATAGGTCGATGTGTCGTGATACCTCGATGTGTCACGATACCTCGGTGTGTCGCGATAGGTCGATGTATCACGATACCTCGGTGTGTCATGATAGGTCCATGTGTCGCGATACCTCGGTGTGTTGCGATAGACGGGAGTGTCGCGATAGGTGGGTGTGTCGCGATAGGTGGGTGTGTCATGATAGATGGGTGTGTCGCGATAGGTGGATGTGTTGCGATAGATGGGTGTGTCACGATACCTCGGTGTGTCGCGATAGACCAGGATATGGTGAATTTTCTTGATCACGCTAGTGATTCTATGAGCTCTCAAGCTGCACTGTGTCGTGGTGCACTCAGAATCATGATAGGGTCAGTTTTTTGATGTGTCGCGATAGTTCGAGCTCGATGCCTCGGGGCATGCGCAGAGAATTTCCGTACCTGCTGAGCTTGTTGGAGATGGTGAGGATGCTGCAACCTGCAAGAATCATGCAAAAACACACAAAAACAACAAAACACACTCACTCTCTCTCAAACTTGCACAAAGCAAATAAGGGGAATGAAATGGAAGAGGGAATATGAAGTGGAGAAGGAGGTAGAGATGGAGGAAAAAAAACAAGAAAATTACCTACTACTTACCATTCCAACGTGTCCTCTCTACTTCTTACCATCACACGCTCGTCCTCAAAGCTCGATCCCCGGAAATGGCGCCAAAATTTGGTGTAACTCAGTGATGAGTAGCACCTCCTTTAATCTCAATCCGGAAAGACAAGAGGATGGTATGAAGACCTCAAGCAAGTGCAGGCACAAATGTGTGAGTGAGAAGCACACAAACATGCACACACATACACACACACGCGCACACACGGCAAGAACAAAGAGAGTAAGACAATGGAATCACTTCTATTACAACCAAGTTCTCATACAAGCTCAAACTACAACCAGCTAGCCCCAAAAATGAGCTCTCTAGCTCTATTTATAGTTTTTGACTAGCTTTGGTCCTGATAGACCTAGTGTCCGGCCTAGTTAAAAATCAGGTCCCTAAGCTAATTTGGAGGGTCAAACGAGCTCTAAAAAATATGAAAATTGGTAGGAAAATACTACTAAAGATCCTCAAGCTTGAGGACTCCTCAGCTTGCACAAAGTGGAGCTACAAAAAGGTGAAGTGGTATTTACAATGGTTTTCAGTGATGAGAACCACTTTTATAATACTATAAGGATTGAAAAAATTTAATGGGTTGCCTCAGTGCTAGATCTGCATGTATGCCCGTACTTGCTTCTTCCTGTATGATGCCAACACACTACCAAAGAGGAGTTGTTCTAGAAGGCGCAAGAGTTGAATAATGAAATTGGACGAAAGTTACAGTTACGAAAGGAATTGGAAGCCACACAGAATGAGCATCAGGCTTATTTCAAAACAATTCAGTTTCAAACTCAGCAGATGGAATGGATGGAGAAGCAACTACGCTTACATCAGGATCAACTATAGAGAGTCGACAACCAGATAGCTGAGAGCGAACTTCGTTGTCAGGTGGTGCTAAAAAATTATTTCTATTTACAGGAAGCCTTTTTACAAAATCAGAGTCAGCAGCTCCTTACACAAGCAGCTGCTTCTAGTTTTGTTAGCTCTGAAGCTCAGCTATTGGATCCTATGCATGTACAATAGTTGTTGAAGGCTCTGCAAAAAACGATTAAATGTTTTTTTGAAGAAGCTCGAACCATGTATATACAGGGGACTATCGATGAGGATTAGTATGTATTTAGGGTTCAAGTCCACTGTGCGTGCTAGTGATAGGCTGCCTAATTTTGTTGATGAAGCACCGTAAAAGGGCTGGAATGATGTAATGTTTTGAATGATTAATATGAAAAGGGTCGTGTTCATGTTGCTTAGTAGGAGAGGAGACACATGCTAGATCCTTGTCGGACTATGTGTGGCGCAGCGACCAAACCACTCTGTGTTGATTTACATTTGAGTTGAAGTTTGACTTGGTGTGGTGTTCCTCTGTGTCAGTTAAGTATTTGATGTTAAGTGACATAATTTAACCATATAGTAAATTGGGGTTACAATGTTCATAAGAGTTACAATCTTCTGAATGATGTTAATGGACATTGTTGTATAAGTTTGTATGTATCTCTATGGAACATGAAATGGAAATTGTGGAAGATCGCCTGTGTTTAAGGTAGTATCGGAATTAGTTGGGCTCTGGAATTTGAATACGATTGTGTAATCTTGTAATCAAGTTTAATAACATTAGAGATAGTATTCTGCGAAGAATGATGAGAATGGAAATTATATAAAGGTGTGGGAAAAATTACTATAGGGCCTCTATCTCAACAAACCCCTATCCAACCCAAGAACCCTGTAAGAGAAAATCTCTATTATTCCTATTTGATAGATGCAGTTCAGGTGGGAATAAAGAGATAACAGTTAACCATTAGGGGAAAAAATGAACCCTACATGGGCCTTGTAAGGATTCCTAATTTTCAGGAATTAAAATGCTTAATCTAACAGATTAAAGGGACATACAAAACCACTAGTGGTTTGCTCAAATAAAATATTATTTCATTCACCTTTCAAATAGAGGTCGTTGGATGAGAGAATCGAATGACTTAGATTAAAGTACTTCTAAGACTAGAGAGAGTGTTTTGACAAGTCCTTGATTTTTTGAATTTTGCATGCGTGTGTTTGGAAAGTTCTACATATTTTTGGGCCTTTAGTTCCTCTCCTATCCAATGTTGGAGCATGTTTCTAGCTGATCTTCGAATCAGATGCCACCATAACCATTCAATAGATCTCTTATCTAAGGGCACACATTCAAATGCACATGAAGATCTTGGATCCAAGGGTAGGATTGAATCTTAGCCTTAAGATGATTCCTAGATCCAAAGGCCACAAAGTTAGGTGCAATTTTTGAACTCCTCACACGTGTGTTTGCACACTTTTGCAGATTTATGGGCCCTTAGATCCTCTCCTATCTAAAGGGGGAGTGTGTTTCTAGCTGATCTTCAAATCGGATGCCACCATAGCCATTTGATAGATGTCTAATCTAAGGGCATAACTTAAAACATGCATCAAGATCTTGGATCGAAGGATGGCATTGAATCTCAGCCTTCAGATGAGTCCTAGATCCAAAGGCCACAAAGTTAGGCACCATTTCTCATTGGCATTCAATAGAAACCATCCGATTGGAATATGAAATTAATGGCTCACATGTAAAGGTGCTTTTTGCAAGCCATCCTAAACCATTCAAATGGCCAAAACCAGGATTTCTAAGTGGTTTTTCCCCCATTGACCACACAAAAACAAGGGAAGCCTATGCCTAGCCTATGTGATTAAGGGACTAGACTATGTCCACCACCCTCTTCTCATTGCTCCATCACTAATCACTCCTTAAACTAAAAGGCACATGCAAGGCTCATTTTCTCCCCTAATGCATTAGTTAACAAAGTTAACAATGCCATCCTTAACCTACACATCTAGTTTTCATGCCCTTTCTGCACAAAGCCACGAGACTCAAAAACATACACTTATTCATGCAAGTCACCATTCAAAAATGTTGTTTTAATGTCCAACTGATGTACATTCCAACCATGATGAGCTGCAAATGCACAAATGCTATGAATAGTAGTCATTCAACAAGTAGGTGCAAAGGTTTCATCAAAATCAATGCCTCTGTCTTGCGCATAACCCTTTGCAACAAGCCTAGCCTTATACTTGTCAACTCTTCCATCAGGTGTATGCTTCAGCTTGTATACCCACTTACTGCCAATGGCCTTCTTGCCAAGAGGCAAGTCACATAAAGACTAGGTACCATTTTTCATGATATCATCATATTCAAATTGCATTGCAGCCATCCAATGTGCAGAATTTTGTGCTTCATCAAATGAAACATGCTCAGTCTCATCATATAGACTAGAGGTAGCCATAGCATAGTAATTTGATGCAAAAGAGACACTATGAGAGCCTGAACGAGTATGGAATGACAGAGGTGCATCTAATTTGTTGTCATGCAAATTCACACTAGCCATTTGGCATAGTTTTTGCCTCCTCAATATCAGCTCTCTCATCAACAAGTGCATCATGCAAATTTACATCAGAAATGGAATGATCTACATCATCACAATAAGCATGTAAAGGATGAGAAGTTGCCTTAATAGGACTAGCACTAGACTGTCCACCTATAAAAAGAGGCAGCAAAGTATCATACATGTCTTTGGAGCTGATAGATGTCTCCTTTGTACATAAAAGTAAAGGCTGAATAACATCTTCCACAAAAACAACATCACAACTAACTAAAATACATTTTACTGTTTTATCATCCAATTTCCTGCGATGTTGTTCACGCACTAATGCATATGCCAGACAACCAAAAACATGGAGATGAGCAATACATGGCTTGCAACCATGCCAAGCCTCATATGGAGTGATATATTGTAGTGTATTAGTGGGACACCTGTTAAGTACATATGTTGCACACATGGCAACCTCAAGCTAGAAACTATGTGGTCAAGCCTGACTCTTGACCATACACCTCACCATCTCCATGAGTGACCTATTCTTCCGTTCAGCAAGTCCCTATGCATTGATGTTTTATCCCACGTTCAACCAAAAATGCATTAAAGTTAGAAGACATATATTCCCCCCTCGATCAAAGTTGAAGATGCCCATTTTACATGCTGAGAGATTTTCAACCAAAAACAAAAACTGTTTGAAGCATATGAACACTTTGGATGTTGCTTTCAATGGACATACCCATGCATGCCTGGAAAAATCATCAATGAAAGTCATGAAGTAAAGATAGTTTTCAAAAGAGGGTGTCTGCATAGGACCACAAACATCATTGTGAACAAGCTGCAATTTTTTAGTAGCTCAAACTGAACCTTTTTTTGGAAAGCAGGAATGCTGCATTTTGCCCAACATACAGCCTTCACTGACATGTTTTCTAGGTGCCTCAAGTTTGGGCAAAGAGGACACCATTCACTACAAGGAATACGGGCGTATAGCGATGGTTAAGGCGACACAAATTCGTTGCTATAAAATGCGTCGTAATGAGTGTTGTGTGCGGATCGTCGATTAAACGACGAAGTGAATGATGCGTTTTGCGACTTGTACTGCGACGGGACCTGTGACGCTCGCCTGTAGCATCGCTAACACGACGGTTCCAAAAAGCACAGCTTAAGCGACGCTTTTTACGTCGCATAAGCGACCCTATTTTGACGTCGTTTATGCGACGCAGCTAGCATCACTTACACGACGGTCTGTTGACGGAAAAAAATTAAAATGTTGGAGGCTCTTCGATCGGCATTTTCACGCATCTGATCGAAGAGCTCTCCAACAATCGCAGTGGCGTTGCGCTTATGAGCTAAAGCAAGTATATGCAGGTCTCTGTTTCTCTCTTTCTACATCTTTTTCGCTTTGAATTCTCTCTCTCTCTCTGTCTCTCTCTCTCTTTGTTGACTCTCTCTCTCTTGTTCTCCTAATTGTTGACTCTTGTTCTTGAAATGTTATAGAAGTTCAAGTTTGCCAACATCTATATATCTACATCTTAAGAATACAATATGAACGAAAGAAAGGAGAAAATAACACTACATACATGCAACTTTGCATCGGTATATTTATTGCGATATTATTGGTTAAGATTTCAATCATCCACAATTTACTAGAGTGGTTCATAATTCATGAGTAGTTGCTTAAATGGATATAGGTGACATGATATTTGGAGAACTCCAAAGAGAATTTTTAAAAATATTGAAATAAAAAAAACAACATATTGGGTGTCATTAGCTAGTATGAATATGATGTTTGATATTCAAGAACTCTCTTCATTAATTCACCCTTGGAATCATCGACATGCACAATAGCGAAAGGTACAAGAACTCTCTTCATTTATTCACCTTGGGATCTATTGTCGAACTCCTCATCTAGCTCATCAGGTTCGGCAGCCTTTGCGTGTGAGAGACGAGGATCCATATGGGGTGGTAGGCGTGGGCAAAATTTGCAATGCCAAGCTCCGATCAGGAACATGTAGAGGAAGAGGAAATGGACGAGAACTGTGGTGACAGGGTTCTTCCATCTGCAAATATCAGAAAACCACCTCCCAACGGCAATCATACCCGACAGAACACCCAAGATCCTGAACCACTTAGCCTTGCTCTTGCGCATGCTCCACAGATTGCTATCCACATCATCATCCTTGACAATGAACTCGTGAATGCTGGTGTCAATATCTTTCATTCTACCCACAGAATGCCTTCATTCATAAAAAATATTATTATGTAAGTATTATTGTAATTAATACACACGTAGCATATGATCTCATTACATAAATTTGTAATTAACATTTTCCAACAAACTCTAAAACTACTCTTACAAGTCTCATCGCCAGCAAAGTGCTTCTGTCATGGGAGCTGGACGTAAGACCGAAACATACAAAGGCCTTCATTCTCCTTCCTCTTGGGCTAGCCATTCTCCTTCATTACTGCTCCCGTTCTTGAACCTTCCGACGGAGGAGCTTGCTGCTGTGATTTTTGGTTGTGACCATGCGACTTACAATGAATGCCTCACACAACTTCTGTTTGGTATACTTTATCTATCCTCTTACTTTCTATCACATATATACGTCTCTCCCTTTAAACCATATGCATGAACAATAGCTTGATCATTAGCATTTGTGCATGTCCAGGCCTTCGAGCTTCTCATATCATCTATGTAAAGAATGTCCGACCAGGGATGCCACTATTTTTGTTTAATTACATTGATAAAAAGTTGAATGGTATTTCTGAGGCAGATAGCTATGGAGAGATAAACATCAATCCATATGCCTGGACTGATGGGAAGCAGAAGACACGTTTTTCAGCTCAGGTTCTTTGCTTAGATTTAATAATCTCTGATATTACATTAGATCACTGTCTGAGGTGTAATGAGGTTTGGTTTACATGTAGGCACGCATACGGGTGAGATGTCAGTGTGCACCATTGACAGAAAGCATATACAAGGGAGCATTAGCAGCAAATTATGTGAATTATTCACAGGAGAAAATCCTATTTGAGTTAATTCATGTGCGACAGATAAGCTTATATCTCTTTTCATGAGAAACTCGTTGAGTGTCAGTAGACAGGTTGTGGGTTTACAACGTGGGTCCATCAACAAAGGAGAAGAATATACAAGGGAGCATTAGCAGCAAATTATGTCAATTATTCACAGGAGAAAAACCTATTTGATCAGTTAATTCATGTGCGGACAGATAAGCTTATATCTCTTTTCATGAGAAACTCGTTGAGTGTCAGTAGACAGGTTGTGGGCTTACAACGTGGGCCCATCAACAAAGGAGAAGCATATACAAGGGAGCATTAGCAACGAATTATGTGAATTATTCACAGGAGAAAAACCTATTTGAGTTAATTCATGTGCGGACAGATAAGCTTATATCTCTTTTCATTAGAAAATCGTTGATTGTCAGTAGAAAGGTTGTGGGTTTACAACGTGGGCCCATCAACAAAGGAGAAGCATATACAAGGGAGCATTAGTAGCGAATTATGTGAATTATTCACAGGAGAAAAACCTATTTGAGTTAAATCATGTGCAGACAAATAAGCTTATATCTCTTTTCATGAGAAACTCGTTGAGTGTCAGTAGACAGTTTGTGGGTTTACAACGTGGGTCCATCAACAAAGGAGAAGCATATACAAGGGAGCATTAGCAGTGAATTATGTGAATTATTCACAGGAGAAAATTCTATTTGAGTTAAATCATGTGCAGACAGATAAGCTTATATCTCTTTTCATGAGAAACTCGTTGAGTGTCAGTAGATAGGTTGTGGGTTTACACATAGACACACACATAAAAACACATACACACACATACACATAGATAAGCTTATATCTCTTTTCATGAGAAACTCATTGAGTGTCAGTAGATAGGTTGTGCATTTGTATGTGTGTATGCATCTGTATGTGTGTGAATGCATCATTATGTGTGTATGTGTCTATGTGTGTATGTGTGTGTGTATATGTGTGTGTATGTGTGTGCACATCTATGTGTATGTGTGTGTGTCTATGAGTGTGGATCTGTTTATGTATGTGTATGTGTCTATGGGTGTGTATGTGTCCATGTGTGTGTGTGTGTATGCATGTATGTATGCATATGTGTGTGTATGTGTGTGTATGCTTTATGTATGCATATGTGTGTGTATGCATTATGTATGTGTATGTATGCATGTGCATTATGTATGCATATGCATTATGTATGTGTATGTATGCATGTGCATTATGTATGCATATGCATTATGTATGTGTATGTATGCATGTGCATTATGTATGCATATGTGTGTGTTTGTAAGTATGTATGTATGTATGTATGCATGTGCATATGCATATGTATGCATGTATGTGTATGTGTGTGCATGTCTCTCTATGTGTGTGTGTATGCATATATGTGTGTGTATGTGTGTATGTGTGTATGTGTGTATGTGTGTGTGTATGTGTGTATGTGTGTGTGTATGTGTCTGTATGTGTGTATGTGTGTGTGTATGTGTGTGTATGTGTGTGTATGTGTGTATATGTGTGTATGTGTGTGTATGTGTGTATGTGTGTATGTGTGTGTATCTGTATGTGTATATGTGTGTGCATGTGTATGCATTATGTATGTGTATGTCTGCATGTGCATTATGTATGCATGTGTGTGTGTATGTATATATGTGTGTCTGCATGTATATGTGTGTGTGTATGTATGTATATGTGTGTGTATGCAACATTATGTGTGTATGTGTGTATACGAGTGTGTATTTGTGTGTGTATGTGTGTGTGTATATGTGTATGTGTGTGTGTGTCTATGTGTGTATATGTGTGTGTATGCATATGTATGTGTGTGTGTATGTGTCTATGTGTGTATGTGTATGCATGTATGTATGCATATGCGTGTCTATGCTTTATGTATGCATATGTGTGTGTATGCATTATGTATGTGTATGTATGCATGTGCATTATGTATGCATATGCATTATGTATGTGTATGTATGCATGTGCATTATGTATGCATATGCATTATGTATGTGTATGTATGAATGTGCATTGTGTGTGCATATGTGTGTGTATGCATGTAAGTATGTAAGTATGTATGTATGTATGCATATGCATATGCATATGCATATGCATATGCATATGCATATGCATATGCATATGCATATGCATATGTATGCATGTATGTGTATGTGTGTGCATGTCTCTCTATGTGTGTCTGTATGCATATATGTGTGTGTATGTGTGTATGTGTGTATGTGCGCGTATGTGTGTGTATGTGTGTATGTGTGTGTGTATGTGTGTGTGTATGTGTGTGTATGCGTGTGTATATGTGTGTATGTGTGTATGTGTGTATGTGTGTGTATGTGTATGTGTATGTGTATGTGTATGTGTATGTGTATGTGTATATGCATGTGCATGTGTATGCATTATGTATGTGTATGTTTGCATGTGCATTATGTATGCATATGTGTGTGTATGTATATATGTGTTTGTGCATGTATATGTGTGTGTGTATGTATGTATATGTGTGCGTATGCAACATTATGTGTGTATGTGTGTATATGTGTGTGTATTTGTCTGTGTATGTGTGTGTATATGTGTATGTGTGTGTGTGTGTGTGTGTCTATGTGTGTATATGTGTGTGTGTATGCATATGTATGTGTGTGTAAGTGTGTGTGTATGTGCGCATACCTGGTCTCTCTCTCTCTCTCTCTCTCTCTCTCTCTCTCTCTCTCTCTCTCTCTCTCTCTCTCTCTCTCTCTCTCTCTCTCTCTCTCTCGTTCTCTTGCTCTCGTCCAGATCTCGGCACAAATGTGCCGGGAGAAATCGAAATTTTTTTTGAACATTCTAGAGCGTGGCTTACGCGACGCTGTCAAAAGGACGACGCATATACTACGCTCTCCAGTTTGCCCATGTCACACATACCGTCGCTAGCAAGCGACTCTATTTGCGATGCAAAGATTACCGTTGCATAAGCGACGCAAGCTTGGAGTCTGCGACGTACCCCGCCTAAAAATCAAAATTTTGAAAACACTACCGTCGCTTATGTGATGTGAGCGTTGCATAAGCGACCGTCCCCATTTTTTTCCGGTTCGGCGGCGTCGCTATGCCCCCCTATTTCTTGTAGTGATTTCAGATTTCTAAAGGCATAGTAAACTAGCAAACTTCAGATGACAAAAGTGTGCATACCAAAGCTTTGCATCTGACATAGCTTGAGAATCATGTACTGCACATGCTGAATCATTCATAGATTTTTCATAGTCTATGAGCTTATAGAGCCCACAACATAAAATGCCAGAAGCAATAATCATGTCGCCATTTGACAGATCATGAACTATACATCTGTCATCCACAAATTTCACAACCAAGCCAATCTTGGCTAATGCAAAAATTGATAACAGATTCTTCTTTATCCCTGGCACAAATAAAGCATCTGACAAAGTGAAAGAACTACCATCAGCAATAGTCAGAATGATCTTTCCAACTCCTATGATAGGATAAGAGGATTTGTTGGCGCATGTGATAGTATTCCTTGTAGGGGCAGGCTCGAGTGAAGTGAAGAAACTGTGTTGCATGGTAATATGTTTGGTTGCCCCACTATCAAAGTACCAAACATCTGAGTCTACAACAGACATACACTATTCAAGAGAAGATGGCTCAAAACTACAAACAATAGTAAACACCCATTCTTCATTCTGCACAAGATAAGCAAACTCTGTTTTTGGTGTAGAGGCCTCTGCAACAACCATTCAGACCTTTTTTTTCTTTGCCTCTTTGCAACCAGTTTTGGACAGTTCTTTATGACATGATGGTTTCCTTTACAGTACTTACAAAAGAATTTCTACTTTGATTTCTTCTCATCTTTGTCTTCCTTCTTTGAATGTGCAGCATTTGCAGATTTCTGCTTACTAGTAGATGAGCTCCATTTACCTTTGCCCTTCTGACTAGCCAAGAAAGCTTGATCTACAACATGCATAATAGACTTGTTCTACCTAGACTGATCTTCCTACAAAAAAATAGAGATTAAATCCTCAAATGACAAGGCATTTGGATTGCCTTTCATCATCAAATGAACAGTAGAAGATAAACTTTGATATGAATCAAGAAGAACATTCAGAATGATCTACACAAGTGAGCTATCTGGTATAACTTTATCAGCAAAAATCAATTGTTCCTTCAAGTCTTTGATCTTTGTTAGAAAAATGTCCATAGAATCACGTACATTCATATGCTCCCTCTCCAATTATTTCCGAAGGTAAGCAACACGAGCCTCGTTCCTAGCCTAGTACAATGTGGATCTTAAGCATCCTTAGTTGTTTTACAAGAGTGAATGTGAGCAATAATGGCACGTTTGACAGACAAGGCTATCAATGTATGTGCTTGAGCATCTCTACCATCCCAATGAATTTTCTCTACACTAGGTGCAACAGAAACCGTAGCACAAATAGGAATCTAAAGAATATCAGCATCTTCAATGCCATCTGCATCAGCTTCAATACCTATAGTTGCAGGTGGAATAGGATGTTTTTTAACACTCTGCACAATATTTCATAGTCCTTTTGCAACCAATACATGTCACATCATATAAGCCCACTATGGGTAATTGGTACCATCCAACTTATCCTCAACAGCCAACATATGGAATACATCACTACTTTTAGCCATGGCCACTAACAAAAATACCTTGATGCAGAAAAATGATTATATCTGAAAACGTTGAATAGAACTACCCTGATGAGTTTTGCTAAACATGTAGCGCACTTCAAAATGCTTGTATTGGTGAACTAAAACCTATATATATCTTTGGCACAGAAAGAAAAAATAGCTTGCATAAGCACTGCAATAATGCATTCGGAGGCAAAAACAAGCTCAGATCGCGATTTCAACACAAAAGAGCAAAGAAATTTTGATCTCTCACTGTTGATATATTTAGGTAGTGATGTATGTGAACACTCTACGACCGTCAGGGACTTTTTTCCCTCTTTAGGAGGTTTTCTTCCCCCGGCTTGTATATACGCCTATTGCCCTAGTGGGCTACTTATCTTTGTACATTCTCTAGTAATACATTCAGTCTTGTGTGTTGTGCTCCAAGCTTCTTCTTCTTCCTTGTGTTGTTGGCATGCTTCCGCAGACGTCTAACTCCAACAATTGGTATCAGAGCACGTCGCCGCTTCATCTAGGGCGTCGTCGACACTCCTCGGGTTGCAGTCTCAGATTCGCATGAAATTTGGTGAGCATACTCAGGGTGTTTCAGAGATCAAAACTGCTTTGCTTTGTGGTGCCGAAATCACGATCTGAGCTTGTTTCGGCCTCCGAACACACTATCGCAATGCTTGTGTAGGCTATTTCGTCTTTTTGTGCCAAAGGTATATACCTATTTTGATTTGCCAGTATAAGCATCTCAAAGTTTGCTAAAGGTTTAGCAGAACTCTTCTAGGCAGTTTCGTTCAACTTTTTGAGATACAGTCAATTTTCTACATCAAGGTATTTTAGTCACCGACCATGGCTGAAAGCAATGATGTATTCCGTATGTTGGCTATTGAGGATAAGTTGAATAGTACCAACTACCCATTATAGGCATATATGATGCGACATGTATTGGTTGCAAAAGGACTGTGGAACATTGTGCAGGGTGTTGAAAGACGTCATGTTGCACTTGCAACTACAGGTACTGCAAATACAGGTGCTGAAGCTGATGGAGATGGTGTCGAAGATGATATTCTACAGATTCCTGTTCGTGCTACTGTTTCTGTTGCACCTGCTGCAGAGCAAATTTTTTGGGATGGCAAAGATGCTCAAGCACATACATTGATAGCTTTGTCTGTCAAACGTGCTATTATTCCTCACATTCACTCTTGCAAAACAACAAAGGATGATTGGGATACACTTACCACATTGTACCAGGCTAGGAATGAGGCTCGTGTTGCTTACCTCCGAAAATAGCTCGAGAGTGAGCACATGAATGAAGGTGATTCTATGGACAATTTTCTAACAAAGATCAAAGACTTGAAGAAACAATTGATTTTTGCTGATGAGGTTATACCAGATAGCTCACTTGTGCAGACCATTGTGAATGGTCTTCCCGATTCATATCAGAGTTTTGCTTCTACTCTTTGATTGATGATGGAAGGCAATCCAAATGCCTTGTCATTTGAGGAGTTAGTCTCAGTTCTGTTACAGGAAGATCAATCCAGGCAGAATAGGTCCATTATGCGTGTTTCAGATCAAGCTTTCCTGGCTAGTCAGAAGGGCAAAGGAAAATGGAGCTCTTCTACTAGTAAGCAGAAATCTGCAAATGCTGCACATTCGAAGAACCAGGATAAAGATGAGAAGAAATCAAAAAAGCAGAAATTGTTTTGCAAGGACTGTAAAGGGAATGATCATATCATAAAGAACTGTCCAAAACTGGCTGCAAAAGAGGCAAAGAAAAAGGAGGCTAGAATGGTTGTTGCAGAAGCCTCTACACCAAAAATAGAGTCTGCTAATCTTGTGCAGGAAGAAGAATGGGGGTTTACTACTATTTGCAGTTTTAACCCATCTTCTCATGAGCAGTGCATGTCTGCAGTGGACTCAGATGTTTGGTACTTTGATAGTGGGGCGACCAAACATATTACGTCGCAGCGCAGTTTCTTCTCTTCACTCGAGCCTGCCCCTACAGGGAATACTGTCACATGCGCCAACACTCCTCTTATCCTGTTATGGGAGTTGGTAAGATCATTCTGACTATTGCTGAGGGTAGTTCTTTCACCTTGTTAGATGCTTTATTTGTGCCAGGGATCAAGAAGAATCTGTTATCCATTTTTGCATTAGCCAAGATTGGCTTGGTTGTGAAATTTGTTGATGAGGGATGTACAGTTCATGATCTGTCAAATGGCAATGTTATTATTGGTTCTGGCATTTTATATCGTGGGATGTATAAGCTCATAGAGTATGAAAGATCTGTGAATGATTTGGCATGTGCAGTTCATGATTCTCATGCTATGTCAGATGCAAAGCTTTGGCATGCATGCTTTGGTCATCTGAATTTGGCTAGTTTGCTACGCATGCAGAAATCTGATATGGTGTCTTCTTTGCCCAAGCTTGAGGCATCTAGAAAACATGTATGTGAAGGCTGTATTTTGGGCAAAATGCAGCGTTCCTCCTTTCCAAAAGATGGTTCAGTTCGGGCTACGTAGAAATTGCAGCTATTACATAGTGATGTCTGTGGTCCTATGCAGACACCTTCTTTTGGAAACTATCTTTACTCAGTGACTTTCATTGATTATTTTTCCAGGCATGCATGGGTATATCCATTGAAGGCAAAGTCTGAAGTGGTTTTTTGCATCAAACAGTTTTTGGTTTTGACTGAAAATCTATCAAGATGTAAAATGGGCACCCTCCGTTCTGATCGAGGGGGGGAATATATGTCTTCTGATTTTAATGCATTTCTCACTGAACGTGGGATAAAACACCAGTGTATAGTGCCGTATACACCTCAATAGAATGGGAATGGAGTTGCTGAACGGAAGAACAGGTCACTCATGGAGATGGCGAGGTGTATGGTCAAGAGTCAGGCTTTGCCACGTAGTTTCTAGCTTGAGGCTGTCATGTGTGCAGCATATGTACTTAACAGGTGTCCCACTAAAGCGCTGCAGTCTATCACTCTATATGAGGCTTGGCATGATTGCAAGCCATCTGTTGCTCATCTACGAGTTTTTGGTTGTTTGGCGTATGCACTAATGCCTGAACAACATCGTAGAAAATTGGATGATAAGGCAGTAAAATGTATTTTTGTTGGGTATAGTTCTCAAAGTAAAGGCTATCATCTGTATCATCCACAGACTAAACGCATTCTGGTTAGCCGTGATGTTGTTTTTGTGGAAGATGCTATTCAGCCATTGCTTTCATGTACTAAGGAGACATCTGTTAGCTCCAAAGACATGTATGATACTTTGATGCCTCTTTTTACAGGTGGACAATCTACTGTTGGTCTTAATGAGGCAACTTCTCAGCCTTTGCAGGTTTCATGTAATGATGCAAGTCATCCCATTTGTGATGCAGATTTACATGATGCACTTGTTGATGAGAGAGCTGATATTGAGGAGGCAAAAACTATGCCAAAATGGCTGGTGCAGACTTTACGTGACAGCAAATTAGATGCACCTTTCTCATATCGTACTCGTTCAGGCTCTCATAGTGCCTCCTTTGCATCAGATTGCTATGCTATGGCTGCATCTAGTCTCTATGATGAGAATGAGCCTGTTTCTTTTGATGAAGCACAAAATTTAGAAAATTGGATGGCTTCTATGCAATCTGAATATGATCCTATAATGAAGAATGGTACTTGGTCTTTATGTGACTTGCCTCCTGGCAAGAAAGCCATTGGTACTAAGTGGGTATACAAGTTGAAGCGTAAACGTGATGGTACAATTGACAGGTATAAGGCTAGGCTTGTTGCAAAGGGTTAACGTGCAGCCCATCATGGTTGGAATGTACATCAGTTGGACATTAAAACTGCATTTCTGAATGGTGACTTGCATGAACAAGTGTATGTTTTTCAGCCCCGTGGTTTTGTGCAGAAAGGGCATGAAAACCAGGTGTGCAGGTTAAAGAAGGCATTATATGGTTTAAAGCAAGCACCACGTGCTTGGTATGAGAAGATACATGCCTATCTGATTGCACATGGTTTTGTGAACAGCCCAACTGAGAGCACCTTATATGTTAAGCATGCTAATGATGTGCTTCTAATCATTGTTGTCTATGTTGATGACATGCTGCTCACTGGTCCTATTGAGAAGCATATTGCTGATTTTAAGGCTGATTTGCATGCCTCATTTGAGATGTCTGATTTGGGGCATTTGCATCACTATTTGGGCATTGAGTTTATGCAAGTTGATGGTGGATTGGCTTTGTGTCAAACAAAATATATTGACACGTTATTGCAGCGTTTTGGCCTTGAAGATTGTAAGCCTATTGCCACTCCTATGGAGACAGGTTTACGATTGAGTCTTCACGATGCTGGAGATGCATTTGATGTTGTCCTCTATCAGCAGGCTGTTGGATGCCTGATTTACTTATGCATTACTCGGCCAGATATGCACTTTGTTGTCTCACAGATGAGCAGGTTTATGCATTGCCCAGGTGTCAAGCATTGGCAGGCGGTTAAGCGCATCTTTCGCTACTTGAGTGGTACTCGGCTACTTGGGTTGTTTTATCCCAAGGGGGGATCACTACCGCCAGATTTGCATGCTTTTTCTAACTTAGACTGGGCTGGTTGCTATGACACTCATGTGTCCACTAGTGGCTTTTGCTTCATGCTTGGTAGCTCATGTATATCTTGGTTGAGCAAGAAGCAGCCTACTATGGCCACTTCCAGTTGTGAGGCTGAGTATAGGGCAGCTTTCACAGCTACTGTTGAGTGTGTGTGGCTCACACGCCTTATGGCTGATTTGGGTGTTGGTTAGTCCTCTGCCACCACCATCTTCACTGACAGACAGATCCCATTGGCAGTTGCAAGGAACCCTGTGTTCCATGCTCGCACTAAGCACATTGAGGTGCATTATCATTATGTCAGGGAGAGGTTCTCTGCTGGGGAGATCAGCTTGGCATATGTGCCCACGCAGGAGAACATTGCAGACCTTTTCACGAAGGCTCTGCCTAGGGAGAAGTTTGAAGCTTTCCACAAAGCTTTGGGCTTACTTCCTTTTGTGGAGTGATTTCCACATAGCTTGGCACTTCCTTATACATGGGTGCCAGCTCCTTGTTCACCGCATCACTCCCAGGGGGGATTTGTTGATATATTAGGTAGTGATGTGTGTGAACACTCTAGGACCGCCAGGGACTTTTTTCCCTCTTTAGGAGGTTTTTTTCCCCCGGTTTGTATATATGCCTATTGCCCTAATGGGCTACTTATATGTGTACATTCTCTAGTAATACATTCAGTCTTGTGTGTTGTGCTCCAAGCTTCTTCTTCTTCCTTGTGTTTTTCGCGTGCTTCCGCAGACGTCTAACTCCAACAATCACCCTGAGTATATGGTGTGCTTCTAATCATTGTTGTGTATGTTGATGACATGATGCTCACTGGTCCTCATGAAAAACATATTTCGGATTTTAAGACTGATTTGCATGCCTCATTTGAGATGTCAGATTTGGGGCATTTGCATCATTATTTGGGGATTTAGTTTATGCAAGTTGATGGAGGAATAGCTTTGTGTCAAACAAAATATATAGGCACATTATTGTAGTGTTTTGGCCTTGAAGACTCTAAACCTATTGCCACTTCTATGGAGATAGGTTTACAATTTTAGTCTCCATGATTTTGGAGATGCATTTGATGTTGTTCTCTATCAGCAGGCTATTGGATGCTTGATTTACTTATGCATTACTAGGCCAGATATTCAATTTGTTGTCTCACAAATGAGCACGTTTATGTGTTGCCTAGGTGGCAAGCATTGGTAGGTGGTTAAGAGCATCTTTTGCTACTTGAGAGGTACTCGGCTACTTGGATTGTTTTATCCCAAGGGGGGATCACTACCACCAAATTTACATGATTTTTCTAACTCTAATTGGTTTGGTTGCTATGACACTCGTGTGTCTAGTAGCGGCTTTTGTTTCATGCTTGGTAGCTCATGTATATCTTGGTTGAGCACGAAGCAGCCTGGTGTGGCCACTTGCAGCTGTGGGGCTGAGTATAGGTTAGCTTTCACAACAACTATTGAGTGTATGTGGCTTAGATGCCTTATGGCTAATTTGGGAACTCGTCAGTCTTTTTCCACCACCATCTTCACCGACAGTCAGAGCCCATTGGTAGTGTTGCAAGGAACCCTGTGTTCCATGCTCATACTAAGCACATTGAGGTGCACTATCATTATGTCAAGGAGAGGTTCTCTGCTGGAGAGATTAGTTTGGCGCATGTGCCCACATAGAACATTCTAGACCTTTTCACAAAAGCTCTACCCAGGGAGAAGTTTGAAGCTTTCTACAAATCTTTGGGCTTACTTCCTTTTGTGGATTGATTCCACATAGCTTGGCACTTCCTTATACATGAATGCCAACTCTTCATCCACCGAATCACTCCCACGATGGATTTGGTGATATATTTATGTAGTGATGTGTGTGAACACACTAGGATTGATGGGTCACTTTTTTCCCTCTTTAGGAAGTTTTTTTCCCTGGCTTGTATATTCACCTATAGCCCTAACGGGTTACTTATCTTTGTACATTCTCTTGGTAATACATTCAACATTGTGTGTTGTGCTCCAAGATTCTTCTTCTTCCTTGTGTTGTTCGCGTGCTTCCGCAGACCTTAAACTCCAACAAGTTTCGCTTCTAGAACTTTAGTTCCTTCTAGGTTTTCCTTTCTATTTTCAAAATATCTTCTTTTCGTTCTTTTTTAATTTTGGAAATCAAATCTTTCTTTCTTGTATTTTTGGTTTTTCATTTTATTTTTATTTTTCTCTTTTTATTTTTCATTTTTATTAATTCTACTTATTTTTCTTTTTTACTAAAGTTTTTTTCTCTTTTCACACTTATATACAAAAGAATTTAACAAAACTAAGGGTTAGAGTTAGAAAAAATGGGTCCTAACTAGGGTTTTTATCAAGGAAAATTAAGGTTTCTTATGGTTCGGATTTCTAAACTCCTAATACATACACAAGGGTCTTAAATCATGGGTTTTTAAGGGTCCAAGCTGAGTTTTCAAGGATTAAGTTGTTGGAAGCTTGGTTGCAGAAGATTTTTAGTTATCTTGATGTGAGAGTACATGAACCCATTCAGATATTTTCAGATAGCCAGAGTACTATAGCTATAGCCAAGAATCCAGTGCATCATGCAAGGTCAAAGCATATAGAGGTACACTACCACTATATTTGAGAGTAGATAGCTAAGAAGCACATTGAGCTAGTTTATGTTCCTTCTAGTGAGAATGTTGCAGATATATTTACCAAAGCATTGACTAGAGAGAGTCATGAGAAGATTTGGAGGTTACAGAAGCTTGTACCAATATGACATTGAAGGAGGGATTGTTGGAGTCAATATCATATGGTCTAAGAATGGTCCAAAATTAAGAAAACATTCTAATAAATGTTCTTTTTGTATTTTATAAGAAAACCACGTGGGTAGTGTGGATAGAAGAAAGTACTCTGAAAGTGAGTGTCTGGGTTTGATTCCCAGTGGACGCACATTGAAGAAAAGCAATAGTTTTGGACATAATTTTTTCAGAAGAAAAATCGTCGACGGCGTTGAATTTTGCGAAATGTTTTTTTGGATATGTTAGCGATCGCATGCATTGTGCTTTCATATAGCTTTTATGTTTGCTTTTCACATAGCTACAAGACTATATAAAGAGGTCCTTGGCTCATTGTTCAATCACTCACTCAAAGATTTCACGCTAGAGTTTGAACTTCTTCTTGAAGAGAGAGTGTTCACACACTCTTGAGGAGGTGGAGTTTTGGTGAAGGAGAGGCTACTCTCTTGGAGCAAGAAGTCTTCTACAAGGTGGTGGTAACTATCTTTTGTGAGTTAACCTTATATTTTGTTTTTAGGATCTCTCTACCCTAATCTCAAAATTAGGGTTGGTTGATTTACAATTTTGTTACACTCTTTTGTGAGAATAAGGTTAGCTTCATTCCTCATTCACTTCACACACACTTAGATTATTTCAACATAATATAAATTTTGTATCATCATCTTCTTGGATATCCTTCCATTAGTGAGTGCACCACTTTATATGGTTGAGTAGTACTCCCATGTTGTAATTTGGACATCTATTTTTATTGAGTAAGCATCCAGTTTACGTTCCCTAATCTTGTCTCAAGATCTCTGTCCTTCTCTATCTCACATATCATCTTGGTTAATTAAGTTGTGTATGCTCAAAAGGTTTTAGTTTGGAATGATCCTGGGGCCCCAAATTCCAACACTCGGTATCATAGCATAATTGACATACACACTTACTTAAGATGAGTGAGATTAGAATTGAGATTCAAGACAAGTTGGATGGATCTTCTAATTATCCCATGTGGATTTTCATGATGATGAATATTTTAGTGACAAAGGATTTATGGAGTATCGTCAATGGATCCTTATCAAGACCCAGACGAGAAGGCGAAGAAGGAGCTACAGCAACTTCAAGAGGTACTGGAATTACTATTACAGAACCAACTGAAGAAGAGGTAACCACTTCCACATCCATAGTCACAGGTAGGTCTTTACCTAGAGTTCCTCCTACTTAAGATCAGGCAAGATGGGATGCTAGAGATGCTCTAGCACTTTCATTCATAGCAATGAGTGTTAAAAAGCATATTCTACCATAGTTCAAATCTTGCAAAAGTTCTAGAAAAGATTGGTTAAAGCTTGAGAATCATTTTTAGAGCAGAAATCTTGCTAGGAAAGCTCATTTAAGGAGATAGCTAGCAAATACAAGGATGAAGGCTGGTGAGTCAATTCAAATCCACATTACAAGACTCGTTGACTTGAGAGATCAACTTCTAAATGTAGAAGTTGAGATATCGGATGAAGAAATGGTAAATACGTTGATTAATTCACTTCCTATCTCATATGGGTCTTTCATAACTACTCTTACTCTTACCACAAGAGATAGAGAGGTTACATTTGAAGAGTTAGAATTCTTGTTACTTCAAGATGAAGATCAGTTGAAGGGAATGGAAGAGAATGAAGAAGCACATTTATCTTCATCAAAGGAGAAAAAGAAGAAGAAGGAGAAGAAGGAAAAACAATCCATAAAGGAAAGTAAGTCCCTTTCACCTTCTACTTCAGATTCTGTTTCTACTACATCTAAAGAGAAATCTTCTAAGAAGAAGGAAATAATATGTTTTTACTGCAAGAAACCTAGACATTTTAAGTCAGCATGTTATAAAAGGATTGCAGCAGAAAACAAAAAGGCATTAGGTAATGTTGCAAAAGATGATAAAAAAGGGAAATCTCAAGGTGATTCTTATGCCTATATCACCATTGAGGAAGTAGCTTTTGATCAGGCAACTTTACAAGTTCTTTCAACAAGTCCTTGGATATTTGACTCTGGTGCTACAAAGCATATGACAGGTTGTAGAGATGTGTTTTCTTCTCTTTCCTATTCTTCAGGTAGAAGAGTTACTATTGCAGATGGCAATGATGTGGATGTTGTAGGAATAGGTATAGTAACCCTAAAGTCAAGAGAAGGTGGTAATTTTCAGATTTCAGATGTTTTATATGTTCCTAAAATGAAGAAGAATCTAATATCTATATCTGCATTTTTAAGTGATGGTTTTAAAGTTGTATTTGAGAGAGATCTTTGTAAAATCTTGTCACAGAAAGAAGGAAATTATATTTTACAAGGTCAACATAGAGGAGGGATTTTCATTTTGTCAAAAATTAGTCAGGCATATGTAGTCAAATCTTCATCATCGGTGGAAGATATGAAGCTATGGCATGAAAGATTTGGACATATTAGTTTTGGAGCTCTCAAGAGTATCAAAGACAGAGGTATGGTTTAGAGTTTACCCTCATTCAAGCTACCAGATGATTCAGATATATGTGAAGGTTGTCTTTAAGATGCATAAACTACCTTTCAAGAAACATGGTCATATTATAGCTACCAGGAAATTACAGATTATTCATTCAGATGTGAATGGACCTATGAGAGCAGAATCTATTCAATGCTTCAGGTATTTTGTTCTATTTGTTGATGATTTTATGAGATACTCATGGATCTATGGTCTTAATTTGAAGTCATAAGTCTTTCCTATGTGCAAGAAATTTGTAGCTATGGTTGAAAATGAAAGTCAAGAAACTATCCAAATTCTCAGAAGTGATAGAGGTGAAGAATACTTGTCAAAAGAGTTTCAAATTTCTTGATGAGAAAGGTATTACTCGACACCTTACTATTGCTTATACTCCTCAGCAAAATGGTGTTGCAGAAAGAAAGAATAGAGTACTTGTTGAGATGATGTGGAGCATGATAGCGTCCAAGAAGCTTTCACCGAAATTTTGGTTTGATGCAGTATTGCTTATATTGTTGAAAATAAAGTTTATGATAAGGAAGCAGAAATTCTAGAGTTCATTAGTGAAAATGACTATGGATTTTTTAGAAGGAATTTGGATGTACATGTTCAGTCATATCGAGAGGGAGTTAAAATTCCTAGTCTTGAAGAAAAAGGAATTTCATAACCTTATAGAGAGTCAGTTCCACATGAGACTTTGGTTCTAGAAATGGAAGAAGTTAAAGTTCCAGAAAGTCCTAGTACCTCGGTAGGACAAGTTCCAGAACGTGTGGAAGCTCAAAGTTTAGAAAGAGTTTCACCACTATTTAAGGATACACCTACTTGGTTATATCAGACTTTGAAAGATAGTGGTATAAAGACTTTTACTAGAAGAACAAGGAGTCAGACTAGACAACAACAACAAGATCATGTAAGAACAAGAAGTGAGACTAGATAGAAACAACAAAAAGATCATGTAAGTTTTGTTGAAGACTTTGAGATTCATGATATTTTGGCACTTACTACTCTTGAAGATGAATCTGCATGTGTTAAGGATGCACTTAACATTCCTATTTGGAGAAAAGCTATGCAAGAAGAGATTGATTCTATTCATAAGAATCAAACTTGGCAGCTATGTGAGTTACTAGAGGGAAAGAAGGCTATAGGTGTAAAATGGATCTTCAAAATCAAAAGGAAAGCAGATGGTACTATTGATAGATACAAGGCCAAGTTAGTTGTCAAAGGATATCCACAACAAAAAGGTATTGATTATGATGATACATTTGCTCCTACGTCTAGGATGATGGTTATTAGGTCAATGTTGGCATACAAAGCAATAAAGGAGTCATGCACAATACGGCAACAAGGCCAGATCATTTTTTCCCATAGATTATGTACAACCCAAGTGATTTTAATCACTACACAAACATTGTAAATCCCGTTTTTGGTAGATTAGACTCCATTTTGTGCAAGCCGAGGAGTCCTCGAGCTTGAGGAGTATTAGAAGTACCATCGTACCAAATTTCATAATTTTTAGACTTCGTTTGAGCCCTCAAATAAGCCCTGGAACCTAATTTTTAACTAGGCCGGACACTAGGTCTGGACAGGGCCAAAAGCTAGTCAAAAACTATAAAAAGAGCTAGAGAGCTCATTTTTGGAGTTAGATTGTAATTGAAACAAACTTGTAAGAGCTATTGAAAGTAATCTAAAGAACTCCATTGATCCTCTCTCTTTGTCTTGCCGTGTGTGCGCGTGTGTGTGTATGTGTGTGCATGCTTGTGTGCTTCTCACTCACGCACTTGTGACGCCACTTGCTCGAGGTCTTCATACCATCCTCACGTCTTCCCGGATTGACATTAAAGGAGGTGCTACTCATCACTGAGCTACACCAAATTTTGGCGCCGTTGCCGGGGATCGAGCTTTGAGGACGAGCGTGTGATGGTAAGACGTAGAGTTGACGCGTTGGAGTTGTAGGTATTTTCTTCACTCTCATCGATTTTCTTTTACTTTCTTCACCATCATCATCATCACCATCTCCCATGTCCATCTCCATCATCGCGAAAATTTCAGTTTTTTGACTATATCCCCACCTCCACCTCATTTCCCTCATTTCACTTGTGAGAGAGAGCGAGAGAGCGAACTTGCATGTGCTGTTTTTGCATGTTTTCTGAGCTATTTTGCAGGTTTTTTGCTGTACCATCATCCCCAGCAGTGTGCGCAGGTACGACAGGCTCTGCACAGGTCCCGGGACGACAGCCTCTGTCTATCGCGACAGACAGAAAATCTTAACATTTTGTGAATGCATGTTTATCATTGTAACCTACACCTTGTGGGCACTCTAGATCACTAGAAGTTTTTCAAAAATTTGCATTTTTTCAGTCTATCGCGACAGACACTGTCTATCGCGACAGACACCGTCTATCGCGACAGACACCGTCTATCGCGACAGACAGAAATCCACGATAGACACCGTCTATCGCGACAGACACCGTCTATCGCGACAGATAGAAATCCACGATAGACACTGTCTATCGCGACAGACACCGTCTATCGCGACAGACAGAAATCCACGATAGACACCGTCTATCGCGACAGACACCGTCTATCGCGACAGACAGAAATCCACGATAGACACCGTCTATCGCGACAGACACCGTCTATCGCGACAGACAGAAATCCGCGACAGACACCGTCTATCGCGACAGACACCGTCTATCGCGACAGACAGAAATCCACGATAGACACCGTCTATCGCGACAGACACCGTCTATCGCGACAGACAGAAATCCACGATAGACACCGTCTATCGCGACAGACACCGTCTATCGCGACAGACAGAAATCCACGATAGACACCGTCTATCGCGACAGACACCGTCTATCGCGATAGACAGGCATTTTCGGCCAAAAAATTAAGGAGTGAATTTTTGGAAATTTAGGCTAAATTTTGGGCATATTTGCACTTTCATGTACTCATCTACTTACAAAGGCCTTAGAAAATGCATTAAAACCCCCGAAAGGTTCTGTTTGTCTAGTTAACCCCCTAAACCCTGAACGGTCATAACTTTTTCATACGAAATCCATTTTCTGAGCTCTAGGGCTTGTCGGAAAGCTCGTGACATATACTACACGCCCTCAACTGTTTTTTATAAGAATAACGCGTTGATTTTCAGTTAGGATATTTGGAAGTTGACACACTGAGGGGTAGGAACACCAAGGGAGCTCTAGAGTAAATTTCTAACAATGCAAAAGGGGGGAACAAGGGTCATTAAAAAAGTGTCTGAAATAAATTGTCTGTCAATTGAAAGGTCTACTTGGAGCTAATCTTGGGATTTATGCAGGCCTATTGAGAAGCAATTGAGAGTATCCAAGCAAGGGTGTGGCACACGCTTGAGAATCAACTTCTCGAGCACTAAAGAGCAAGGTTCGGCAAGAAAGGTCGGAATACTCTCAACTCCTCTTCGTCAATTCCTAGCCTAGGCTAAGAGCGATTAGAAGTAGGAGTAAGTCAGGGCGACGATAGGCCACTATCAAGTTGAAGACTACCTAAAAACTCAAGTTCAAGCTAAAAACTTAATCTCTGTACTGTCGACAACATAAAGGAAAGAACCTAACGATCAACCTGAAAGTACGAAGAACATTCAAGTATTCCTGACGACGTAATAGCAGACAAGACTTTAAACACGAGGAATAACTAAAAAGAATCAAGT
Organism: Ceratopteris richardii; assembly: GCA_020310875.1. Taxonomy (NCBI): domain Eukaryota; kingdom Viridiplantae; phylum Streptophyta; class Polypodiopsida; order Polypodiales; family Pteridaceae; genus Ceratopteris; species Ceratopteris richardii. The sequence continues at coordinate 144,051,212 of CM035410.1, forward strand.
GACTGGTACCAATTGATCGGCAACGAGGTTGTACTCTGGAAAAAATTGGGCTAATCAGTTAGGCATATGAACCTTAGATCAGGACGACACCTAGCAAGAGAAAGACAAAGCCTTAGGTCTTCAGAGGCTAGTGTCAACCACACTGCAAGGTCTTGGGCCCAGCAGTTGTGTCGCCACTCTCATTACCCTAGCTCTGATACCAGTGAGTCAGAGATGTCTCAAGGCATGGAGAGACCTACGGGAAGTCCAGGTGTGCCTTATTTGTACAGGGTGGAAGGCCCTTACAAAACACAGTTGGAATACCTTAGGACCAACCGATTAGGTGCTAACATCTATGAGGACGGCCTAGGAAGATCCGTGGTCCAGATTAAAAACCCTGACCAATCCATAGGACTAGAGCACCCAGCTGTCAAGTTTGAAAACGGTGCATACCTGGACAAGGAAGGAACCATATACGTAGTCACCAGTCATCCAGATAGGACAGATGACTTTGGAAATGTAATCTCAGAAGCGGACTTAGGTGACTTGGAACAAGGAAACATGGGAGTGGAACCTAGAACCCCTCGAGGTAAATCAGTTCTCACTAGAATTATCACGCCTGAGTGGGTCCCCCAAGATAACAAGTGCATAGATTTGCTTCTCAATCGAGAAACGGACGAAGCCTTTTGGAGGTATAAACTGGATCACCCAATTGATATAGGAACAATCATGATCTATGAGTTTAAGGATCCGGATAGCCCAGGCAGAGTGACCTACCTAGATCATGCTTCAGAACGGATCTTTGTGGTGACAGAAAATGATAGGCATGCTTACACTTGGAAGGGTGAATTTATTTTCCCCCAACCAAGATCAAATGTATCCTATGGTCACCCTGGGGCTGGAACTTCCCAAGCTCATGGTACGCAAAGAGACGGAAGTAAAGATAGACCAGAGGTAAGTTTTGCCAATCCAGTGGGCAGAGAAAGAACGAGAACGGAGACGAATAGGGTAGAACCTGAGATGCATAGAGCCCACAGGAACCAAAGAAATGTAGATGGATTCCCTCTGCCGAGGCCTAGAGAGCACACAAGAACTTTGAGACCCACCCAGCTAGTTAAGTCCATGAAGAATTACTTTGACGGCACAGGAGATCCCTATGATCATGTGGCAGAGTTCAAGCAAGTCTTGAGAGCTGAACAAGTGGAGGATCTGTTCACGCAGTACAATGCCTTCGGTCTAACCCTTAGGAACACAGCACTTACGTGGTTTCAGCCATTAGATGAACGCCAGTTCAGGAGCATAGATCAACTCCTAGAGGCATTCATTGTAGAGTTCTCTAAGAGCGGCATAAGACACAACACCTCCTCACTGATTCACAGCTTCAAGCAAACCCCTCAAGAGACTGTGAGACTTGCAGGAAGAAGATTTAGACAATATCTTGAAAGGTGCCCTATTTCGGAGCTACCCACATCTGCTAAACAAGTAGCCTTATTTCTTGACGGATTGCTGAGCCCAAAATTGAGATCCTATGTGTATCTGAAAGACCCTAGGACTATAGAAGAATGTGTACGTATGTGCATTGACATTGAAGATAACCTAGGAGAAGAGCTAGAGTTGTCCAAAATTTACAAAGATTCAGATAGTGCATCTAGCCACTCCTCCACGCAGTCCACATCAATTGAGGAACTTGCCGAAAAAGTAGCTCAGAAATTAGGTGTAACTAGCAAACAAATCCCAAGGTTTGCCCCAGTGAAAAGATGCTATACATGCGGTGGTGACCATATGGCAAACGTCTGTCCCATTATGGCTCAACCCCAAGTAAACCCTAGTAGCCAGTACTGCACCATAGAACGGAGATACACTAATCACACCGCACAAGATTGCCCATACAACAAGCAGGCGGTTAGGCAACCCTACCCTCAGCCCTACCAACAAGGCAGATACCAGAACCAGTACCCTCCACAACCATATGGCAGGCCACAACAAAATTTCCAACCTCAATATCAAAACCAACAAAGGCCTCAGCCTGTGCTAGCACAACAACCCCCAGCCCCAGCTAATGTGATCCCGGTAAAGTATACTGCTGCAGAAGAGAACCTGAATAGAGCTATAGTCCCAGTAACACCCTTGATCTCTGAAAATGACCCAAGTGATCATAGCTTTGATTCTACGCATGTTGATAGCCCCCAGGCCTACTACATGCAGTCTCCTGAGCATGGTGAGTCCTACTATGGTGAAGAGCCAAACGAACCTAGTTGGGAGTCAGATTACACGAACGTCATGTATGCAAACCCCAATTCTAGGCCTCAACCTAGACAGGTACGACCACCAATGCCTAGAGGACCATGCTACCGATGTCAGGGGGATCACTTCATTCGTGATTGTCCCTTGCCTCCGCCCACACAACCTCAGTCCGTGACTATCCAAGGCTTTTGCCAAGACTGCGGAAAAGAGCATCTCTTACGAGATTGCCCTAAGAACCCCAATAGCATGCCAAAAATCACCCCTATCAACGTTGTTGGGTTAGTGGTAGACTCCTCAGGAAGCGTCACTTCCACCGCACCAGTACAGGTAGTCACTAGGGCTCAGGCATTGCAGCAAAACCAAGCGGTAGGCCAGGAAAAGAGCCTAGATGCTAGCGATACTGAGAGCCAAAATAAAAAGAGAACAAGAGCTTGGAAAGATAGCCGCGAACGCATGAAAAGGCAATGGGCAAAGAAGATGAGTGAACTTGAGGAAAGTCTACGAGAAACCAAGGCTAAAATCATAGAGATCACGTCTCAACCGCACTCTCACACATTCCCACCGCTACCATCCCCATCACCCTCCATCCCTTCACCCTCTAAGACAGTCCACGCAACCCACTCACCACCCCAAACAGGATCAGTATTAGCTGATCCCACTCCCGAAGACATAGACATGATGCTTAAGGCATATCAGGCCAGAATCCAAGAAGGGCCAAACGTCACGGATCATGACAAGTGCTATCCTAGAGCTGACCTAGAGATAGAAAGAACCAAACTATGCGCGAAAATGGTCGCATTGGCTCAGACTATGTTTGAAGCCAGTCGCCTTTTCAATTACTCAGGCTCAGCCAAAACACAATTACACTTGGATGGATTCCTAGAGAAGTTAGAGAGGATAATTGCAAGATCTGACAAGGAAGAAAAAAATCAAGACCAAGAAAAAGCAAGCAAAAACAGGAATCATTCCCAATCAGAAGTGTATGCGGCCAATGCCCCTAAACCGGACAACTTCCCCTCCTTAGAAAGAATAGAGAGGCCAATAGCACAGCCAGAAAAGGAACCTACCCCTCAAAGAAAGGAAAGGGCAAGAGAACGGGTAAGCCAGCCTCTTCAGGAAGCCCGTGGGCCTCCTCAAGAAGCTTATCTTCCACCCCAAAAGGCAGATGAGCCTCCCTCGAAAGCTCAAGTACCTCCACAGGTTGCCTACATTCCTTCTCAGGGAATGTGTGAGCCTGTTCGGAAAAGTAATAGAATAAGTAATCCTCCCCAAGAAGCTTGTGCTCCAGCCATTTGCGAGAACGAGGAGAGAGTCAACAATAGAATCAGCCCTCCTTCACAGGTTGCTTATGCGCCCAATTCTACGGAGCCAGACACTTCTTCTTCTATGAATCGGTTTGCACCAGACTTCCTACGAGAGATTCAAGAAGACAAATGGGATAACGAAAGCGAGGTCGCCCCTCCTTTTGAACTTGTGGACGAGGCACACGACCAATTCCCACAAGACATCCCATCTATTTACGGGGAGCATGAGAGTGTTCAGTCTCACGAGAGATTAGACTTTGAGTCGAATTCCATACAAGAGCTACCCCACTTCACAGGCCCATGGGAAGCAAAGTCCACATGTATGAGAGCACCCACAGTCATGGTAAGGAACGACGACTCAGTCATTCCTAGGAACACAGAGGTAGTGAAGAACACTAATGTGCAGTGTAATCTCAAGTTAGAAGAGCTACTCAAGGTTAGACCTGAATTATGGAAACATGTAGCCAAACAAGTACCAGAGATAGCAAAACCTCGTTCCCAGGTAGGATCCCATAGGACAGTGCCAGAAATTCCCTTGGATAAGATAGGGGATATGTGTGAAGGCGAAGAAGGGAACACCTATCTTCCCATCACCTACCAAGAGTACACCACCAAGGCAATTTTAGACTCAGGTGCAGGAGTTGCAATTGCCACTACTTCCCTTTGGAAACGTTGGGGCAAGCCAGCACTCAGGCCGACGAGAATGAAATTGCAGATGGCCGATGGCCACATAGAGAGACCCTTAGGATTGCTAGAAGGGATAACTCTCACCACCTGTGGTGTCGAGTTTGAACATACCTTTGCCATATGTGACTTCAGTAAAAATCATGCCTATGAGATGATTTTGGGAAGGCCATTTATGCGACAGTTGCAAGTGGTACAGGATTGGGGAACCAACTCCTTGTATTTGCAACACTTGGGCGTTACAACCAAAGTCAATCTCAAGGACTATTCTCATAGAGATGTCCCTCCTATCCAGTGGAATCCCATCCATAGAGCCAAAGATGATACAGAATCTGTGCATTCCATAGGGTCTGGATCCTCATGGATGCATGAAGATACTCACTTATGGATGTGCAAGGTAGCAGTAGAAGAAGAGAAGAGAGAAAAGGCCAGAGAAATAGGTGCGAACGAAACCCATAGACCCATTCAAGACCCAGCCTATGCACCTGTAGTTTTTCCAGACGAAGAATTTGAACCTCACGGTTGGGCAGAAATCTTAGCAACAATGGACGTAGCCATCAACGAAGAACAATGGACACCTCACTGTGATGAGGATGGCTATGATATTTCAGTCTTCTCCATAGAGCCAATCATGGGAGAGGCAGTTCTAGAAGAATGCGAACCTAGCCCTGATGCAATTGAGGATGCAAGTGACTCCGATCTAGAGTCAATCATTATGGACCCACCATTTGCATCAGATGAAGAATACTTCCATGAGGTAGAATTTCAAACCCAGAGGCATGGAGAGCTGACAAATGACGTAAGATTAGCAACACATGTGACCCCTAAGGAAGAAGGAAAGAAACGAAAGAAGAGAGAAGCCTTACCAGAAGAGGAAGAATCCTTGTTTGAGGTCCCAGAAAATTTTAAGAAGTATGAGATAGATGACAGGAGAGTCATGATTAGAATGCCCAAACGAGAGGCACAATCAGGAGAGGCTTATGATAACAAAGAAACTACTAAGAAAATAGTAGTGGCCATAGAAGAAGGAGAGGAGAGATGCACGTATATAGGCCATGACCTGACAGAAGAAGAAGAGCATGAATTGACTGCCTTGCTAAGAGAATACAGAGATGTATTCGCTTGGAGTTACAAGGATTTGAAAGGGGTTGACCCAGACATATGCTCACACACTATTCCCATGACTTCAGATGCTAAACCCTCTAAGCAAAAGCCTTATACGTATAATGATAATTACGCTGCTAAGATCAAGGAGGAGATAGATAGACTAGTCGAAGCTGGATTTATCTATGAAATTGAGCACACTGAATGGGTATCCCCCATCGTAGTGGTGCCCAAGAAGAATGGCAAGCTGCGTGTGTGCATTAACTTGAAAAAGGTTAATGCCGCCACAATTCGAGATAACTATCCGCTTCCCATAACAGAGCATCTCTTAGAAAGAGTGGCAGGCAAGGAAGTGTACAGTTTCCTTGATGGATTCTCGGGCTACAATCAAGTAGCCATAGCTCCAGAGGATCAGCATAAGACAGCCTTTGCCACAGAATGGGGCATTTTTGCTTTTAGAGTAATGCCATTTGGGCTTACCAATGCACCAGCCACCTTCCAGAGGCTGATGTGCCATGTGTTTAAGGAGTTCCTGAGGAAGAGTTTAGAAGTCTATGTTGATGATCTTTGTGCTCATTCCAACATTAGACAAACTCATATTCCTGAACTCAGACAAATCTTTGACAAATGTAGAGAATACCAAGTCTGCCTGAACCCAGAAAAGTGCGTTTTCATGGTCAGGCAAGGCAAGATTCTAGGACACATAGTGTCAAAGAATGGCATATCTACCGATGAGGAAAAAGTGAGAGCCATAGCAGAGCTACCTAGGCCAAAGAATGTCAAGGAAGTGCAAGCTTTCATGGGGCATTGTGGTTATTATCGACGATTTATACACATGTATGCTGTCATTGCAAAGCCCATGTACGGACTTCTGACAAACTTTGAGTGGACGGATGAATGTGAGAATTCCTTCCAAGAGCTTAAACGAAGATTATGTTCAGCACCAATCTTGACCACACCAGATTGGAGTAAGCCATTCCATGTTCATGTGGATGCATCCAATTATGCCATTGGATGTGTGCTCGCACAACCTACTGGTGAAGGTAATATGGATCTTCCAATTGCCTATGCCAGTAGACAATTGAATGCGGCTGAACGGAATTACACCACTACAGAGCGCGAAGGATTAGGCATGGTATATGCAGTCAAAAAATTTAGACACTATTTGCTTGCAAATAAGTTTAAATTTTTTACTGATCATCAGGCATTGTTATATCTCGTAAACAAGCCATGCAATACAGGAAGATTAGTGAGATGGTTTCTCTTGCTAATGGAATACGATTTTGAGGTTGTGGTAAGGAAAGGTAGGACTCATTTGAGAGCCGATCATCTCTCTAGGCTCACATCGGGAGAAGCCCCACAAGGAGTGTCAGATGACCTTCCTGATGCTTACTTGTTTAATTTGGAAGTGGTGCCGCAGTGGGCCAAGCCAATAGTACCAGTATTGACATACGGGCCTAATCATCCAGTGGTGAACACACGGAATAGAGAGATCGTAAAAGCCCAAAAGTACCATATCATGGCAGGAAGCATGTACAAGCACACAGATCAAGGGATCTTGGCTTGTTGCGTAGAAGAAGATGAGTACGCTAAATGGTTGCAATTAGCACATGTAGGTGCGTTAGAGCAACACCATTCAAAGCAAAGAACTTTGCAGACTCTAAAGAGATTCGGAGTGCATTGGCCAACTATGGAAGCTGATGTCCAAAAGTTGTGCAAGGAATGCCCAATCTGTTGCACTAAACCACCAGTGGAACATGCCACTCTTTATCAAGTATCCATTGTGCCAGATTGGAGCGAACCACTAGTATCATTCCTGAGGACAAACACATTCCCTCCAGACATGACTCTGGCTAGGAAAAGGAGTTTAGAACAAGAAGCCTTGGATTACTCACTCATTGGTGATAATCTATACAAACGCGGTAAGGATGGTTACCTGAGACTGTGTGTCCATGAGAGTGAATATCTTAAGATCTTGGAAACTGCTCACCAAGGTGTAGCAGGAGGACACTTTGGACCAGATCGGGTGATCAAGGCGATATTATTTGCGGGCTTCTGGTGGCCTACCCTTCACATGGATGCACATACCTATGTGAAACGGTGTGATGTCTGTCAGAGGACTCAGTATCCTATACGCAAAGATGAGATGCCACTGAAACCTATGATGGGTGGACGTGCATTCTCTAAGTGGGGAATAGACTTCGTAGGTCCTATTAATCCCCCAGCTAAGGGTTCTCATGCGGAATACATCATTGTGGCAACAGATTATCTCACCAAGTGGGTTGAGGTAAAAGCTACAACCAAGAACGATGCTCAAACAACTGCCAAATTCTTGTTTGAGAATGTATTCACGAGATATGGGCTACCCATAGAGCTTGTAAGTGATAGAGGCACTCATTTCTTGAACGAAGTGATTGAAAATCTACTCCAAGAATTCTTGGTAATACACAAGAAGTCTGCCCCTTATCACCCTCAAGCTAATGGACAAGCTGAGAGCACTAATAAGATTTTATGCAATGTACTGACGAAATTAGTGAACACTAAACGCTCTGATTGGGACAAACAGCTACACCATGCTGTTTGGGCATACCGAGTTGCCTACAAAACGGTACTCCAAGCCACCCCCTTTCAGATGGTATTCGGTCAAAACGCTGTGTTACCTTTGGACTTCTTGATCCCTACATTGAAAGTAGCACAAGAGCACGAATGGACAGGTCATGAGCTCTCCTCTAGGATCTTTGACCTTGAACGATTAGGGGAAACAAGACTGAGAGCCGCTGCAGGAATATATGCAGCCAAGAAGAGACAGAAGGCATATTTTGATGCCCATGTGAAGGATAAGGGCTTGAAAGCAGGAGATTTAGTTTTAGTCTATACACTAAAACAACACGCGAGGAAGCTAGAAAAGAGAGGCTACGGACCTATGATCATCAATAGGATCTCCACGAGCGGAGCAGTACAACTAGCCACGTTAGAGGGTAATGTTCTCCCAAACTATATTAGCGGATGCAGAGTCAAGTTGTATCAAGAACCCCTCACGGAGGAAATGCTCAGTCGACTCAACACTGCTAAAAAACGCAAAGAGGAAGAAAAGCGAGTTAGAGAAGAAGCTCAAGCTGAAGCTTTAGAACGCATCAGAAGGATGAAATTACGAAGGCAAGGTAGAGATCAGCCTGGAGCGAATGACTATGCAGACCAAGGATTTCCTATGGCCATGTGTGAAGTTGCAGGAACAAGCTCGCATAGGATAATTGATAGACGTCCTTTCGTAACCTTAGATATAGGACAAGGAAAGAGTGCAAGGACCGTAAGAGCCTTGATTGACTCAGGTGCAGCCACTAGTGCTGTTAAATTGTCTTACTGCCAAGAATTACAATTGACTGTCAATCCTGTGGAAGCATATCTTATAGGATTGGGAGGAGTGGAAACCCCTTGCATGGGCGAGGCGGAACTTCCCCTTTACATTCATGATGAGGCAATGACAGTTAAAGTACTGGTGTGTCAAGATGAGGATCTCACTGAACCTCTAGTCTTGGGTCAAGATTGGATCTATGACCAAGCAATTAACTTAAACCTAAGAAGTGGACTTCTCCAGGTTTGGGTCAATCATAGTCGAGTTACAGTAGAATTAGACAATGGAGCACTCAAGGAACTAGGAAAGGCACAGACTCCTGGTCCTTCCAGGGGTACACATGAAGATGACCATGCTGTTCTTGTTCAAAACCCTGTGTTGCAGAGGAATGATATTTGCAAAAAAGGAATCAGGGATGCAACGGAACTCCCTTCTTTTCCAAAGGCCAGAAGGAGGCAGCAACCAAAGGCGGATCTCAAGCAGAAGAAGCCGAGTACTACCTATGCCCGAGATCAAAAGTACCTGCACAGCAGAATGTCCCAGAAAATAAACCAGGTGTGGGTGCGGAAAGGCGAACGACCGGGTGCACCACCGTCAACTACACGGGCAAAGCCTCTTATTAGTAACCAACAACACGACGCTAATAAGAAGTCTGTCAGAAATTCTTCTGCTAAAGTAAAATCTATTTGGGTGCCCAAGAAGTCGATGAAGGCAAGCCCACAATCTAGACAAATTTGGGTGCCTAAGGCTTGCTTGAGGGCACAAGTAGTTACGCCAAGGCCACAACCTATGCAGCATAACCCATCTACGAGTACAACCAGTATTCCCTTGTGCTCAACACTTAGGAACACACCAAGACCCATGAGCATGCATGTAATCACTTATAAGTGGGTCCCTAAAAGGCCCCATTCCCAAACGGCGACACCAACACAGCTCTCTGGAGTCTCTACGAAACCGAAAGCAAAGCCCATCCACTGCATTTGGCAGTCTAAGATCTGTAATAAACCCCCCGACCCCAATGTGTAAATCCGTACCCACTTACTAACTGCAGTAGTCTCCTAGGACAACACAAGCACTAACTACACACACTGTCTTCATGCACTTACTAACCACTAACTCATCATCCATCTCATGTTAATGTTGTAACGGGGACAACAACGGATTTAGTCTGTCCATTACGATGTTAACACATGCTTCTATATTCTCACAGAATCAGAAGGCAAGCAGTAAAATGGCAGAAGCGACAGGTTCGGGCTCACAAGTAGGGATACTTACTGCAGGAATTGATGTGGATAGCCTACCTGTGGACGTGCCCCCGACTGAACGACCAGTGGAGATGCAACACCTCCAGCAACTCCCGGTGCCAGACCCACCTACAGGAATCACGGAAAGAGTTCATGCGAATTCTCATTGGTTCAATGGCATGCCCGGTCCATTAGGTGAGGCCAAGTATATCTGGGAGTCTAAATGCGAGTATGACAGATCATGGGTGAGATTCCAATTTTTCTCCAAGGAGTTCGAGACTTTACAAAACACAGAAGATCTACAGATCATATGGCAACGAGCAGGATTGGCGGAATATTTTGAAGCCCCACTACCTAAACCCGATCTCCTCCGATGTTACTATTTGGTCTCCACATTACAAGCTAATGAAGATAAGGACCAACCCGGATCATTTGTTCTCCCCTCATTGCTGGGCAACAACGAGTTGAAGAGGTTTGAACTTACGGTGGAGCTAGTGAGTGATGCTTTAAAGATGCATGGCACGCATGTACCCTCAGAAAAGGATGCTCTCGTTCCCAACAACATGAAGGACAGGAAAGTAGTGAAGCTGAAAGACATGGCAGCCCTCACCCCAAATGTGTCCATCCCTCTCCGCATGTGCATGCAACATTTCGCCTTCCCCGGTCAAGACCGATTCACGCAACCACACAAGAAGATCTGGTTTGCTCTCTACTTGGCGGAAGCAGGTGCGCTACCAATTAAGCTACCAGTGTGGATTATAGATCAGTTGTATGAAGCGAACAAACGGGCTTCTAGGAAATTAGTGGTGAACGGATGCTGTGCACTCACACGCATCATTTACCGATGCTTGGCATATGATGTCCCCATTGAGCGTGCCTTAACTTGGGCACAATTACAAATGTTTAAAAGGCTCAAGACATCCACACATCAGTCCAAGCGCATGAGGGGCGCGATTCCGTGTGTCCAGACAAGGGAAGTCCTGACTACTCCTGAGGCATCACCATTAAGAGAGGGCACTGTACCTCCTTTTACCATTAGGATACCCAGGTCGGAATCTGACACTACGACACAACCCACCCCATCGGCTCCTCCGGTTACACCTGAATTCGAGTTTGCTGCCACTGGAGAGGCTGAAGGACTGGACCCCCAGGATTTCGAAGCATTCCTACAAAGCACACAATTCTCTGATGTGGAGTTTTATTCAGAGGCAGAGGAGCAGGGCACATCCTCACGGAGAAGAAGAAAGTCTACAGACGGTAGACATGTCCATTGGAGTGACGCTCAGCAAAGCCAACAACACGGACACCCGGAAGAAGAAGAAGCATATGAAGAAGAGACCACTGAAGCCCCAGCATATACAGCGGAACTCCGAAGGCTGTATCAGATTATGGAAAGAGTGCGATCGCAGCAGTTACTCACTGAACAGAGCAGCAGAGTACTTATGACTCAGTTGTTGGAAGAAGCGGGAGTTGACTCAGAGTACAGGGAAGGTCTCTTATTGATGGCAGAAACATATGGAGTTGTAGAAGCTGTGCGCACTGCCATTCAGAGGCCTTCAGTTCAATATGACCCACGAAGGTTCCAGACACGACCTCGCTCAGGTAAAAATATCCAAATTCCCGTTACAGTTGCAGAGGAGCCAACTACTACACCAACCTCCCAAACAGCTAGTCAACAGCACCCCGCCACCCATGAGGAGTCCACCGAACCACTACCACCTACTCCCCCACCATCGCCTCCGAGAACAGAGACAGTGGAAATCCCATCGACCACTCAACCCACTGACCCAACCTTCATCTTTCGTACTCCCATATCTAGTGCCACCCTATTCTCTACCACTGATAACCCGACCTTTGAAGCAAACCCCATCACTACGCAACCCACCGAAACCCTTTCCGAGCCTGCCCTAGGACAACCATCCCCAATGCCTTCAGCCACGGGTCATCCTGACCCCAGATCCACATTCATGGGTTTCCCTACTACCATGCCACCCTTTCCACCCTCCTCAAATTTACGACCCCAACCCCCGATATCCCTCTCTCCATTTCTACAATCCCTCCAGGACATCTTTGCTAGGGCTTTTCAACCAGGCCCTCAACCATTCCCTGTCTTTTCAGCTCCCCACCCCACTTCACACCTATTCGCCACTTCCACACACACACCACCTACCATACCCGTGTATATGGCAGGCCCCACACTAACACCCACTCCTGAAGGTATGGACATTTCACCACCCACGGCACCTCCACCCACGGTCTCACCTCCTCCCATTCCCCCTCCACCAATTTCACCCACACACACACCTTTCGTAGACACATCATTCACTGTCTCCCTTCCCCATTTCCCTTCCCATGCATCGTCCACGGTAAACACCCCCCACTCATCTATAGGTAATGCATTGGACACCATGTTGGCCTGTATATCAAATTTAAGAACAGATTACATTCAGCTCCAGCAACAAAACGCACGCCTGCAAGAGCACTCAGCGACACTACAGCTCCGCCTTGCAGTACTAGAAGAGGAGAACGCTCGCCTTCACACACAGTTCCAAACCCTCCAAGACGCCCATAATATATTGGAAGTACAACTACAGAACGTAGATCAGGAAGCAGTGCAGGTGGTAGAAAGTCACCTACGGACACAACTGGAACGCAACTCAAAACTTCAGCGAAATATGGCGCTACTGAAACGCCATCTTGCGGCTGCTCAGGAAGAGAACAGACGTCTGCAAATACAAAATCAAGAGAACCTGGAGGCAGCTATTGAGAGCACACCGGGGGCACCCATCAGCCCATCCAAGTTTCAAGCAGTGACCCCCGATAATATCAAGATTATATTGGAAGATTATGCCATGCTACTCGAAGCACATGATAAGCTATCGGAGGAGCTAGGACAACTGAAGCAGGAACACCAACAAGGCCCAACAGCTGCCCCTCCAACCACCCCCTCTGCAGCTTCGCTTCCCTCCGACGCAGAGGCCATAAAAGATCTCCAGCAACAGGTAACTGAATTGCAGACACGCCTACTACAATATGAGAGGCCATCTTCCCCTCCGGAGGCTCCCACGGACGAAGAAGTTGTGCAAATTCCTGTGGAACAAACGTTTGATGAAGAATATGATCCGCAACCATTCCCAGGAGGCCAACAAACAGAAGAAGCGCAGGACACGTTCGAGGCACCACGGCCGCCATGGTTACGACAAGTGGAGGAAATAGGGACCTCGCATGAAGAGCGCACCGTAGTGCAAAATCAGGCTATGAGGGTCATAGAAGAGACTGTTTTACAATCAGATTACTTCAAGAACTTGTCATCGAGACGCCTGATTCTCTCATCGGAACTCCAGTACAGGCCATATTATATTATCTTGGCTGATTATAATGCAGAAATACAAAGAGTCACGGGTCAGATTCCTACTTTTGCGACCCAATTTCAACCCGAAGACCTTCCTCCAGAGGTGCGAAAAGGCAAGATTCGTCAACCGACATGGCGGCAGAAACTTTTAGAGGCTTATCCAGAGATGCTACGCACATGGAACAACGCGCCACTGCACCTCCTGTACAACCCATGCTACGGTCCAGTTCCCCGCCGCAGGTCGTGGAAGGCATTTAATATCAAGGTACAGAACAATGCGCAATGCAAGGAATGGCTGAACTACCCGTACATCGCGCCACCACAAGGACCACCATCGGTAGCATATATGATGGGAACCATTCGCCACTGGATGCCGCGCTTGAAGCCCATGCCAGATGTAGCAGCGCAAATGATGCTTAAAATCTTAGATATGATGCAAGTAGTGCTGAAGACCTTTAGAAATGCAGCCGCGCCACAGGTACGTCTTCCGGGGTTTAGCAATGGAAATTACGACTTGGTGTATGACATGAGCACCACCCCCAGTATCCGTGTGGCTTACGCTTGGCATGCACGCATCAAGTACCTCCCCGCCTGCTACAAACAGACCTTCGAAGAAATGTTCAGATCAGGTTTCTGGGAGTACCACTCGGAGATTTTCGCACCAAAGCCGACACATCTGCTTCAACTGTTTGCTTGTGAACAAGCAATGTATTCAGAGTACTACACCACCCCGCAACCAGAAACCCCTGGTGCAATCAATTGGGAGGCATTGGAAGCCGATCTAGCAAGAGGCTTAAGGATAGGAGAACATGAACTGGCCACCAATGTCATCCAATATTACATCGACCACCCGCGCGAACAAAGGTCTGTCAGGGGCGACAGACGCTAGGAAGGGGGGAGTGTTGGCATACAAAGCAATAAAGGAGTCATGCACAATACGGCAACAAGGCCAGATCATTTTTTCCCATAGATTATGTACAACCCAAGTGATTTTAATCACTACACAAACATTGTAAATCCCGTTTTTGGTAGATTAGACTCCATTTTGTGCAAGCCGAGGAGTCCTCGAGCTTGAGGAGTATTAGAAGTACCATCGTACCAAATTTCATAATTTTTAGACTTCGTTTGAGCCCTCAAATAAGCCCTGGAACCTAATTTTTAACTAGGCCGGACACTAGGTCTGGACAGGGCCAAAAGCTAGTCAAAAACTATAAAAAGAGCTAGAGAGCTCATTTTTGGAGTTAGATTGTAATTGAAACAAACTTGTAAGAGCTATTGAAAGTAATCTAAAGAACTCCATTGATCCTCTCTCTTTGTCTTGCCGTGTGTGCGCGTGTGTGTGTGTATGTGTGTGCATGCTTGTGTGCTTCTCACTCACGCACTTGTGACGCCACTTGCTCGAGGTCTTCATACCATCCTCACGTCTTCCCGGATTGACATTAAAGGAGGTGCTACTCATCACTGAGCTACAGTCAATACTTGCTTTAGCAGCACATTTTGGTTGGCATATATATCAACTTGACATTAAGACTACTTTTCTAAATGGTGATTTACATGATATGCCTTCTAATAATCCCTATTGGCTTTTCTATATGTTCATTAGCCATTTCTAGCTTCATCCCAGCAGGTCTTCGTGATGGCTTACCCCAACATTTCCATAAAGCAGTGGTAGCAATGGCTACTCCGGCTCCTGAGTCTAAGATGGATTTAGTGGTGTAATCCTTGTGGGTTATCAGAAGATAAGTATTATCTTCCTCCCCCTTCCTCACATCTCCAATTCTTTCCATTGGTATCTCTGGTACCTTCTTATGTGATCCTATCTGGGAGGGAGCAATAGCGATCTCCGAGAATTGGTTTGCTACATGCTTCCAGAACTCTGCTTTAACCTTCGACAATTCTTCTAGAGTGAGATGACACTGTACTTTGGTATTCTTTATCATTTTCGTGTTTCTAGGGATTACTGATTCTTCATTCCTTACTATTATAGTGGGTGCTCTCATGCTGATATACTTGACTTCCCAAGGTCCTATGAACTGAGGTAACTCTTGCAAAGAGTTAGATTCAAAACCTGTTTGTTCACTCAGTTGCTCTTTCTCTACATCGTCATAGATAGAGGGTGTGTCTTGGAGAAATTGTTCCTGCAATTCATCTATCTCCTAAATAGGAGGATGGGTTTCTTTCTCTCATCTCTATTTCTCTTCCTGGATAGGGATGGTGCATTACCTTCCTGTGTCTCTAGAACAATAGGGTCCTTTTACAGATTCCCCTTCTCGTTGCTAGTGACAAAGTGTTCTATCCTCTCCAGTAGTCCCTGAAAGTCTAATTCCGGTTTTGCCATGTTGTTCCAATTAATCTAACGAGAGGCTTCGAAAATAGCTTGTGCTAATTCTACCATCTTCATGTAGAGTTTAGTTCTCTCAATTTCTAAGTCTGCTCTTGGATAGTTCTTATGCAATTCAGCTACCTCGCGTCCTTCTTTTAATCTCACTTGGTATGCTCGAAACATCATGTCTAGATTTTTGGGTATTGGTTCCGCTAGAACTGATCCTGATCTTTGAGCTAGGTAAATTCCCACAACTGCTTATAATCTTGTTTTGTGTAGTTTCCCTGTCCACTCATACTATTGTGCTACACATAGAGTAGGTACTAAAAAATCAATTGGTAAGATCGCATTCAGTCTATATACTAAGCTAAAGGGATTAGTTCCAATGGTTTTCTTGTAAGCCACTCTGAAGGCCCAAATTGCATGCTGCAATTGTTTGTCCCAATCTGACCTCCTGTTGTTGACTATCTTTGTCAACACGGTACATAACACTTTATTGGAACTCTTGGCCTGAACATTTTCTTGAGGGTGATAGGGAGCTGATTTCTTGTGAGTTACTAGGAATTCGTTCATCAATGATTTTATTACTTCATTGATGAAGTGTGTTCCTCTATCGCTCACTATCTCTATCGATAATCCAAAATGATAAAACACGTTCTCAAAGAGAAACTTTGCTGTAGTCTGCGCATCATTCTTTCTTGTTGCTTTTACTTCTACCCATTTCATTAGATAGTCTGTTGCCACTATTATATACTCTACATGTGATCCTTTGGCCGGAGGGTTAATAGCTCCTATGAAATCAATGCCCCATTTTGAGAAGGCTCTCGCACAAATCATGGGTCTTAGAGGCATATCATCTCTCATAATAGGATACTTGGCTCTTTGGCACACCTCACAACTTCGTACATAAGTGTCTGCATCCATTTGTAGATTTGGCCACCACAAGCCTGCAAAGAGAATCATTTTTACGGTTCTTTCGGCCAAAAAATGTCCCCCTCTGGCACCTACATGTGCCATCTCTAATGTACGTAAGTAGTTTCCTTCGTGGATGCATAGTTGTAGTTGATTGTCCTTCCCTCTTTTGAATAATTGCTTTTCTACTATAGTATAGTCCTTGCTCATTTCTTCTAGGGATCACTTTCTTACTAGACTCACTCCTTCCTCATACTCACATGTTTTCAAGAACTTAACCAATGCTCTACTCCAGTCTCGTGCTATTGTAGAGAATTGTAGTGATGTATGGTCCTCTGGAGTATTTTCTTGGCAATCTTGGCGATCTCGGCAATTGTCAATGTATTCATGTACATCTTTTGGCATATCTAGCCAGTACACTCCCAATTTTTTTAATTCCCTTAGTGTTTTATGGGCTCCTTTATGCATTTTCTATTGACTTACATGAGCTTGCTCGATTAAGTTCTTTGTTCAATCTCTTCTACACATCTCAACAATACACCGTTTGGTTCTTTATAGTACACACTTCCTGCCACAATGTGCAAATTACATGATTGCAAAAATCATTTTCTGTCATCTTTGTTGATTCTATGAAGTGGTCCATGTGTGAGTATTGAAATCAACTTTTCTGCCCACTTTGGGCATACTTCTAAATTGAATAAGTATGTATCCAGGAGGTCATCCGCCACTTTGTTGGGTGGTTATCCATGTGTTAACCTAGATAGATGATCAACTTGCACATGAGTATTTCCTTTTTTGACTTCTACTTCCAAATCAAACTCCATCAGCAATAGAAACCATCTCACTAGCTTTCCCGTATTACAAGGCTTATTGACTAGGTACAATAAGGCTTAATGGTCGATAAAGAACTTGAACTTGTTAGCTAGAAGTTAGTGTCTAAATTTCTTGATTGCTTACACCATTCCTAAAACTTCTCGTTTCATTGTGGGATAATTTCTTTCCGCTTGGGTGAGTTGTCTACTTGCAAATGCAATAGGATGGTCTAATTTTCCTTCATCTGTGGGTTGAGCTAGAGTGCATCATATTGCATAATTGGATGCATCTACATGGATATGGAATGGTTTTAGCTTCAATATAGGTGCTGTACTTAATCGTTAATTCAATTCATCAAATGCTTTTTTGCATTCATCTGTCCGAGTGAATTGAGTTAATAGTCCATGTAGTGGCTTAGCGATTATGGCATACATGTGGATAAATCTACGATAATATCCACAATGAACCATAAAGGCTTGTACTTCCTTTGCATTTTTTGGTCTAGGTAACTCTAGGATTATCTCAATCTTATCCTCGTCCGTGGAAATTCCATTCTTAGATACGATGTCTCCTAAGATCTTTCCTTGTCTCACCATAAGGAAACATTTTTAAGGACTCATGCACACTCGATATTGTCGACATATCTCAAATATCTTTCGTAATTCTAGAATGTGTTTACTTCTCTCGCCTGAATAGGGACATAAATCATCTACATAGATTTCCATACTCTTCCTTATGAATTTCTTGAACACATGACACATCAACCTTTGGAAGGTAGCGGGGGGATTAGTGAGCCCGAATGGCATCACTCTAAAGGCATAATCTCCCCATTCAGATGCAAAAGCTCTTCTATGTTGATCCTCAGTAGCAATGGCCACTTGCTTATACCCTGAGAATCCATCTAGGAAGCTATATACTTCCTTGCCTGCAACTCTTTCCAAGAGATGATGAGTAATTGGTAATGGGTAGCTATCACACATAGTGGCTGCATTTACTTTCTTTAAGTTAATACAAACTCCTAATTTTCCATTCTTCTTGGGTACTACCACTAATGGTGACACCCATTCTATGTGCTCTATCTTGTAAATGAATTTGGCTACTAACAATTTGTCTATCTCCTCCCTAATTTTTGTCGAATAGACATCATTATATGGGTAAGGGTGTTGCTTCGACGGTTTCGCATCAGGTGTCATTGGGATTCTATGGGAGCAAATGGATGGGTCTACACCCTTGAGGTCCTTGTAGGTCCATGCAAATACATCCCGGTATTCTCTGATTAGAGCTATCAGTTCTTCTTCCTCTTTAGGTGACACATCTTTTCCAATATATGTACATCTCTCTTCTCCCTCTTCCATGGTCACTATCACTTTCTTAGTTTGTTCCTTGTTATCGTAAGCTTCTCCTTCTCTGGCCTCCCTTTTGGGCATTTGAATAACTATCTTCCTCTCTTCTACTTCGTATCCTTTGAAGTGCTCAGGGACTTTGAAAAGATCTGGGGGTTGTTCCACTTTCTCTATTGTTTCCTCATTTTCCGGACTTGTTTGAGCTACTTCTATTGCCAATACCTTGGGTGTGCTTCTTCTTTGTTCTCAACTTGGATTGCTTCTAAATACCGTTCCTCCGAATCAAATTTCGGCTCCATATCTATGCTTTCGTACTCTTGTCTCCATTCCTTTTCTAACAATTCCCCTGCCTCCACTTCTTGAAGGATCACCATGTAAAACTTACATCGTAACCTTCTTCATCCACACATCCATTCATGGTTAATACTTCCTCATTTGCACACAGATCTAAGGTGGCTAAAATCTCCATCCATCCGTGTGGTTCAAATGCTTCATCTAGCAAAATGTGAGGCATATACATAGGATCATCTATGGGTTGGTAATTTCGATGTTCGATTGGCCATAACTCAGTTTTATTCTCTTCTTCTTTTGCCTCTTTGCACATCCATAATCGAGCATCTTCATGCATCCATGATTGATCACTAGAACCTACACTGTGAATAGATAGATCATCTTCCTCCTTATGTACAAGATTCCATTGTAGTGGGGGTACATCCCTATATGAGAATGTATGTAAATTTATCTTGGTAGTGGTCCCTTCATGTTGTAGGTATAAAGTGTCTCTTCCCCAGTCTTGTACTACCTTGAGTTGTCTCATGAAAGGTCATCCTAATATCATTTCGTAATTATTGGCCTTTCCAAATTGACATACAACTAGAGTGTGTTTGAATTCTACTCTACAGGTAGTCAACTTAATCTTCTCCAATATTCCTAAGGGTCTTTCCACGTGGCCATCTGCTAGTTGAAGCTTCATACGTGTTGGTCGCAGGGCTAGTTTTCCCCATTTTTCCCAAATCTCTTTGGTGGCTATTTCTACACTCGCTTCGGTGTCTAAGATAGCTTCAGTCATATATCCATTAAATGTGATAGGTAAGCAATGTATTTTCTTCATCTCCTTCACTGAGTTCTCTAACTTTATCAACATGGATTTGAATGGTAGATGGAACTTGTTGATATATTTAGGTAGTGATGTGTGAACACACTAGGACCACCGGGGAGGAAGTTCTTTTTGGATGTTCTTTTCAGATTTGGAATGAGTGAATGCAAACCATTCACTCAACCCATGGATACAAATACAAAGATTTGCTCAAATGATGGAGAACTATTGGAAGATGTAAAAACATATAGAAGCATTGTAGGATCACAGAATATAAATCCTTTGAATGATATATTTGAGATAGAGAAAGTGCATGCAAAGAGCTTTCTAGAAAGCTAAAAACTAAGCAATTTGGATACATTTTGGTTGGGAAACATAACCGACCAAAATAGACTACCTGTCTACATAGGTATGCTGAAAAACTAGACTTCAATTTTTGACTGATATCTCACATAATGTACAAGCTTTGAAAGAGATATTTGAGATAATGAAAGAACATAAGATAAGATTTTCAATGAGTGTTTAAACACAAGAAATGGTTACATATACACTGAGATATGAGCTTCACAACATGATGTGTGGCTGGAAGGCATCTATGGGAAGACAAAATGACAAAATGACTAGATCCGACTATTGGGAGCTCTTGCCTCTTTCTCTCCTTGTTTAGAACCTGCTCCCACTCTATTTTTATAACCACTGAGCATGTGAAGAATTTTGTGCCTCCTTCTTAACTCAACACTTTCATTTGACTGCCCACTATGCAAACATTACAAGACCTGATTTATCTTATGCTATTGGTGTACTTTCTCAGTTTATGCAAGTCCCGACAAGTGAATATTTAAATTCAGACAAGAGAGTGTTGAGATACATAAATCATATAGTTAATCATGCTTTGTTTTACAAGTTTGATGAAGAATTACAGGTCAAAGGCTTTAGCGATGCTGATTGGGCAGGTTCAAAGGAAGATAGGAGATGAAGCTCAGGTCATGTGTTCATGATAGGAAGCAAACCTATCACATGGAGCTCAAAGAAACAACCTATTGTTGCACTTTCATCCATGGAGGCTGAATATAGAGGATTAGCATTTGCCACATGTGAAGCAATGTTGATTAAAAAGCTTTTGGTTGATCTTGAAGTGCAAGTTGGAACCATCCCTATATACGGTGATAACATGTCAAGTATTTACTTGGCAAGCAATCCTATGTTTCATGCAAGGAGCGAGCATATAGCGGTCCACTACCATTATGTAACGGTGAAGGTATTGAGCAAAGATGTGGAGATAAAGTTCATCAGAACCAAAGAGCATGCCGCAGATATGTTTACAAAGTTTTTGGATGCTTCTAAACTCAAAGGTTTCAAGGATGTGATAAATTTGCAGGACATGGTTGAAGATAACTCCCAAATGAGCTTGAGATGGAGTGTTGAAGATAAATGTACAAGCTCATTTTCACATGAGCTATGCTTGGATAAATTTACCAAATATAAAGATAGAGGGAAAGAAGAGAAAAGAAAAAAAAAAGAAAAAAAGTCTAGTCAAAATTCATGATGAGTAAAAGATACAATATCTGTAGTGAAGTCCATTTTTTCAATATACTTGGGCGTGCAGGTGGTCTATTTTGGTCAATTGAGTTTCCTAACCAAAACGCATTCAAATTACTTGATTTTTAACTTTTTGGAAATCTATTTGTGCGAACTTTCTTTGTCTCAAATATCTTCATCAAAGGATATATATTCAGGGAGTTATCAGTCCGAGAGTGAAGTTCAATTCTTCACCATACTTGTGTGGGTAGGTAGTCCATCTTCGTCAATTGCGTTTCCTAATCAAAACTTGTCCAAATTAAGTTATTTATGGCTTGTTAGAAAGCTCTCTTTGTCCACTTGAGTTTTGTATTGAAAGTAAGAAGATATCTAAGGTGTAGCTATTTCTCCAAGTGTTGGATATACAAGGGTTCACTACATGTTTTCGTTGCACATAGGAGAACTCATTCTCCACACATGCCACCACCTGGAACATAGAAAGGGTACTGTAATGAGTGTGGAAAGGAACATCTATTTAGAGATTGCCCAAAAAATCCCAATAAGACTCATAACACTACTAAGATCAATGTGATAGAAGTGATCGAATCATCAGGAAGCGATAAAGAATACACAGTACTATTAAAAGCCACTACTCAAGCCCAAGCCAAAGGACAGGTGATGAAAGAATTAGATTCGGAACGAGAAATGGATAAGAACCTAGAGCCAAAGATACATATAGTAGAAGATTCAGAAGACCCACGAGAGAGTAACCAAACAAAGAAAACACAAAGTTGGAAGACTAAAAGGGAAAAACTCCGGAATAAATGGTTGAAGAAGAAAAATAAAGAGGATAAGAAAGATGAAAAAGAAAGTAAGAAACATCGGGAACAAGAAGTGCAAGATAACACACCACATAAGTTGCAAACCTAGAAGCCAAGAAAATTAGGATCAATTATAGCAGATGCAGTGCAAGAAGACTTGGACATGTGGTTGAAAGCTTACCAAGCATGAATCATGGCCACACCAAATGTAGAATGACATGAGAAGCTCTACCCACAAGGAGAGCTAGAAAAAGAGAGATTGGAAATATGCAGAAAGCTTGCAGAGATAGCTCTGACCACTTTAGGAAAGACTATCCTAGTCCTTCTAGAGACAAGAATATTTGAGAGCCAATTCAATGAATGTGTCAAAGATAACGATCGACAACAACCAAGAATGCCCAAAGAGAAACCTGATGAAGAAGAGCAATAGAGTAACCACGTCGAACAGATTTCTACAATTCCAGAACTAGAGGCCAATTGGCAACAAGACTTATGGGCCAAGATCTAGGAAGAACAATGGAAAAAGAATGAGAGTTCAAGACCACCCTTTGATGAACTAGACATTGGGGAAACCCAACCTATACCCAATTTAGAAGAAGTATATGAAGAAGCTTCCATGTTAGATCAAAATAGGGAAGAAGTTCATAGCGGCTTTTCCACGCTACCAAATTATATGGGAGAATATGAGAAAGGATCTATGATCTTCCATGCTCCTACAATACGGGGTAAAGAAGATGGGTCTTTAGATAAGACATCGCACAACCTAGCAGAGCTCAAGAAGGCTAAGGTACAATGCCTCTTGACAATAGAAGAATTACTACGAGCCAAACCACAATTGTGGAAGCAATTAGCAAGACATTTGAGAATAGGATCTAAAGAGCCTATGAAGGAAAGAGGAGAAACTAAATTTCTATTGGAGTTAGACGTCTCCAGAACCACGCGAACAGCACAAGCAAGAAGAAGAAGCTTGGAGTTCAACACTCAATACTGAATGTATTACTAGAAAATGTACAAAGATAAGTAGCCCTTTAGGGCAATAGGCATATATACAAGCTAGGGGGAAAAAACCTCCTAAAGAGGGAAAAAAGTGCACCGGTCGTCCTAGTGTGTTCTCACACATCACTACCTAAATATATCAACAAATCCCCCTTGGGAGTGATGCGGTGAAGAAGGAGTTGGCACTCATGTGGAAGTTCCAAGTTATGTGGAAATCACTCCACAAAAGGAAGTAAGCCCAAAGCTTTGTGGAAAGCTTCAAACTTCTCCCTAGGTAGAGCCTTTGTGAAAAGGTCTCCAATGTTCTCCTACATGGGCAAGCTGATATCCCGAGTAGAGAGCCTCTCCTTGACATAATGATAATGCACCTCAATGTGCTTAGTGCGAGCATGGCGCACAGGGTTCCTCACAACTGGCAATGCACTCTGACTCTCAGTGAAGATGGTGGTGGCAGAAGACTAACCAACACCCAAATCAGCCATAAGGCGTCTATGCCACACACAATCAACAGTCATTGTGAAAGCTACCCTATACTCAGCCTCATAATTGGAGGTGGCCACAGTAGGCTGCTTCTTGTGTAGCCAAGATATACATGAGCTACCAAGCATGAAGCAAAAGCCACTAGTGGACACAGGAGTGTCATAGCAACCAACCCAGTCTAGGTCAGAAAAAGCATGCAAATCTGGCGGTAGTGAACCCCCTTGGGATAAAACAACCCAAGTAGTCGAGTACCACTCAAGTAATGAAAGATGCGCTTAACCGCCTGCCAATGCTTGACACTTAGGAAATGCATAAACCTGCTCATCTGTGAGACAACAAAGTGAATATCTGGCCGAGTAATGCATAAGTAAATCAGGCATCCAACAGCCTGTTGATAGACGACAACATCAAATGCATCTTCAGGATCATGAAGACTCAATCGTAAACCTATCTCCATAGGAGTGGCAATAGGCTTATAGTCTTCAAGGCCAAAACGCTACAATAATGAGTCAATATATTTTGTTTGACACAAATCCATTCCACCATCAACTTGCATAAACCGAATGCCCAAATAGTGATGCAAATGCCCCAAATCATACATCTCAAATGAGGCATGCAAATCAGCCTTAAAATCAACAATATGCCTCTCATGAGGACCATTGAGCAGCATGTCATCAACATAAACCACAATTATCAGAAGTACATCATGAGCACGCTTAACATATAAGGTGCTTTCAGTTGGACTATTCTCAAAACCATGTCCAATCAGATAGGCATGTATCTTTTCATACCAAGCATGTGGTGCTTGCTTTAAACCATATAATGCCTTATTTAACCTGCACACTTGGTTCTCATGCCCTTTTCGTACAAAACCATGGAGCTGAAAAACATACACATCTTCATGCAAGTCACCATTCAAAAATGATGTTTTGGTATCCAACTGATGTAGATTCCAACCATGATGAGCTACAAGTGCACAGATGCAACGAACAGTAGTCATTCGGCAAGTAGGTGCAAAGGTCTCATCGAAATCAATGCCTCTTTCCTGTGCATAACCCTTTGCAACAAGCCTAGCCTTATACATGTCAAATGTTCCATCAGTTTTACGCTTAAGCTTGTATACCCACTTTGTGCCAATGGCCTTCTTGCTAGGAGGCAAGTCACATAAAGACCAAGTACCATTCTATATTATAGCATCATATTCAGATTGCATAGCAGCCATCCAATTTTTTGAATTTTGTGCTTCGTCAAATGAAACGGGCTCGTTCTCATCACAGAGACTAGATGCAGCCATAGCATTGCAATCTGATGCAAAAGAGACACTATGAGAGCCTGATTGAGTATGATATGATAGAGGTGCATCTAATTTTATATCACGCAAAGTCTGCACCAGTCATTTTGGTATAGTTCTTGCCTCCTCAATATCAGCTCTTTCATCAACAAGCACATCATGTAAATCTGCATCAAAAATGGGATAATCTGCATCATCACATGAAACCTCCAAAGGATAAGAAGTTTCCTCATTAGGACCAGCACTAGATTGTCCACTTGTAAAAAGAGGCAGCAAAGTATTATACATGTCTTTGGAGCTAACAGATGTCTCCTTAGTACATGAAAGCAATGGCTGAATAGCATCTTCCACAAAAACAACATCACGGCTAACCAGAATGTGTTTAATATGTAGATGATACAAACAATAGCCTTTACTTTCAGAACTGTACCCAACAAAAATGCATTTTATTGTTTATCATCCAATTTTCTTGATGTTGTTCAGGCACTAATGCATATGCCAAACAACCAAAAACACGTAGATGAGCAAAAGATGGCTTGCGATCATGCCAAGCCTCATATGGAGTGATAGACTGTAGTGCTTTAGTGGGACACCTGCTAAGTACATATGATGCACACATGATAGCCTCAAGCCAGAAACTATGTGGTAAAGCCTGACTCTTGACCATACACCTCGCCATCTCCATGAGTGACCTGTTCTTTTGTTCAGCAACTCCATTTTGTTGAGGTATATACGACACTATACACTGGTGTTTAATCCCACATTCAGCCAAAAATGCATTAAAATCAGAAGACATATATTTCCCCCCTCGATCAGAATGGAGGGTGCCCATTTTACATGCTGATAAATTTTTCAGCCAAAACCAAAAACTATTTGAAGCACATGAACACTTGGGACTTTGCCTTCAATGGATATACCCATGCATGCCTACAAAAATCATCGATGAAAGTCATGAAGTAAATATAATTTTCAAATGAAGGTGTCTACATAGGACCACAGACATCACTATGTACACACTCCAATTTTTTAGTAGCCCAAACTGAACCATCTTTTGGAAAGGAGGAACGCTGCATTTTGCCCAAAATACAGACTTCAAAAACATGTTTTCTGGGTGCCTCAATTTTGGGCAGAGAGGACACCATTTCAGATTTCTGCATGCGTAACAAACTAGCAAAATCCAAATTACCAAAGCATGCATGCCAAAGCTTTGCATCTGACATAGCTTGAGAATCATGTACTACACATGCCGAATCATTTACAGATCTTTCATAGTCTATGATCTTGTATAGCCCACGACATAAAATGCCAAAAGCAATTATCACGTTGCCATTTGACAGATCATGAACTATTCATCTGTCATCAACAAATTTCACAACCAAGCCAATCTTGCCTAATGTAGAAACTGATAACAGATTTTTCTTGATCTTTGGCACAAACAAAGAATCTGACAAAGTGAAAGAACTACCATCAGCATTAGTCAAAATGATCTTACCAACTCCCATAACAAGATAAGAGGAGTTGTTGGCACATGTAACAGTATTCCCTGTAGGGGCAGGCTCGAGTGAAGAGAAGAAACTGCGCTGCAAGGTAATATGTCTGGTCGCCCCACTATCAAAGTACCAAACATCTGAGTCTACTGCAAACATGCACTGCTCATGAGAAGATGGGTCAAAATTGCAAACAGTAGTAAACGCCCATTCTTCTTCATGCACAAGATTAGTTGACTCTATTTTTGGTGTAGAGGCCTCTGCAACAACCATTCGAGCCTCTTTCATCTTTGCCTCTTTAGCAGCCAGTTTTGGATAGTTCTTTATGATATGATTATTTCCTTTACAGTACTTGCAAAAAAAAATCTCCTTTTCTGATTTCTTTTCATGTTTGCCTTCCCTCGTAGATTGTGCAGAATTAGCAGATTTTTGCTTACTAGTTGAAGAGCTCCATTTTCCTTTGCCCTTCTAACTAGCCAGGAAAGCTTGATCTGCAACACGCATAATGGACTTGTTCTGCCTAGACTGATCCTCCTACAACAGAACAGAGACTAACTCCTCAAATGACAAGGCATTTGGATTGTCTTTCATCATCAACCGAAGAGTAGAAGCAAAACTCTGATATGAATCAGGAAGACCATTCAGAACGGTCTGCACAAGTGAAATATCTGGTATAACCTCATCAGCAGAAATCAATTGTTCCTTCAAGTCTTTGATCTTTGTTAGAAAACTATCCATAGAATCACCTTCATTCATGTGCTCACTCTCCAACTGTTTTCGGAGGTAAGCAACACGAGCCTCATTCCTATCTTGGTACAATGTGGTAAGTGTATCCCAGGCATCCTTAGTTGTTTTGAAAGAGCGAATGTGAGGAATAATGGCATGTTTGACAGACAAAGCTATCAATGCATGTGCCTAGGTATCTCTGCCATCCCAATGAATTTGCTCTGCAATAGGTGTATCAGAAACCACAGCACGAACAGGAATATGTAGAATATCATCATCTTCAACACCTTCTACATCAGCTTTAGTACTTGCAGTTGTAACAGTTGCTGATGTGATAGGACGTTTTGCAACACCTTGCACAATGTTCCATAGTCCTTTTGCAACCAATACATGTCACATCATATAATCCCACAACGGGAATGGTACCATCCAACTTATCCTCAACATCCAACATACAAAATACATCACTGCTTTCAGCCATGGCCGTTGACTAAAATACCTTGATGCAGAAAATTGACTATATCTCAAAAATTTGAACACAACTGCCCAGACAAATTCTGTTGAACCTATAGCAGACTTCTAGATGATTATACTTGCAAACCGAAATTGGTATATACCTTTGGCACAAAAAGACAAAATAGCTTGCATAAGCATAAAATTTATGCAATTCTAAGACCGCAACTGGAGAGGTGTCGACAATGCCCTAGATGAAGCGATGACCTGCTCTGAGACCAATTGTTGGAGTTAGACGTCTGTGGAAGCACGTGAACATCACAAGGAAGAAGAAGAAGCTTGGAGCTCACACTCAATACTGAATTTATTACTAGAAAATGTACAGTGTACATCAAATGACTCAACACTTTGGATGCTTGTCTCAAAGAATGCATACATTTGGAGGACAATTTAGCTAATGACCTGAAAATTCCTCAGAATCCCAAAAAATCTAAAGATGCATCTCTTAGTGTATCAACTCATTCTAATAATGTGGAAGAATTAGCTAAATTGGTTGCCAAAATCTTGGAGTGAAAAATTAGCAAGACTCAAATCCTTATCAAGCTCAAACCATGTGGATTCCATGAGAAGATGTATTCGTTGTGGAGGTCATCATCCATCTCATGCTTGTGCAAGTGGAGGACCTACCCAACCACCGTAGTATCCTTATGGAACACCACCCATGCAGGGACCAAGCTTTTATTGCCACATTTAGGAGAAGTACACTAATCATAATACTGAGAATTGTTCATACAACAAACAACCTAGACAAAATCAACCTCAACAATATAGGTCATACAATTATTCTTCTAGAAAACAAGCTAGGAAGGCTCCCAAGTATGCCCCACATCAAGGACCTCCAATGGTTCAATGATCATATGAGTAACAGGATACACTCAACCTCAATTGGTGTGAGGACAACAAACACCCAGCCCACAAAACTTTATACTAACGAAATGTACACAAGTAAAAGAGAACTTGGAAAGATTTGTAGTACTTGTAGCTCCATTGATTGGCTCTCAAAGTACCAATTAAGGTTATGAACATAACTATGGTGATTGGTATTATTATGAACATAAGCCCATTAAATATTAAGCAACATATGAGCTCAATACTATAAATATGATGGGTATGGAGACTCTCATGGGTGAGGATATGCCAATGCAATGTATGTTGTATCTAGACCTCAAGCTCTAGTAAAACAACCTGTAAGACCATCCATGCCGAGAGGACCATATTATAGATCCAAAGGAGATAATTTTATTAGGGAGTGCACAATGCGTGGCCACCCACATCCTTAGAGGCCTTGTGAAGGTTATTGTAATGAGTGTGTAAAGGAACACCTTTTCCAAGATTGCCACAAGAATCCATCTAGATTATCTTCCACTACCCAGATTAATGTGATTGAAGTGATTAAGTCCTCTAGGAGTGACAAAGAGTACATGGTACTATTGAAGGTTATAATGAGAGGGAGCCAAGCTAAGGAAACTAAATACAAACCCTTAATGATCACGGGTATAGAAGTCCAATGTGTGAAAAGAGTAAAAATGAATGAAGAAATTGGTCGAAGAAAAGAAAGAGTCCATAAAGGCAAAAAATTCTACGAAAGAGATTCAAACCAAACAAGAAAATGATGTGGTGAAGGACGAACAAACGGAGGAACAAGCAGGATCAATTCTAGCAGATCATATGCCTAAAGATCTACACATTATTAAAATCTTATGAGTCCTTAATAGCAACAAGACCTAGTCTAGAGCAACATGACTGATGTTAACCTAGAGGAGACCAGGAAACGAAAAGATTGGAATCATGTAAGAAACTCATTGAGGTTTCTAGACCATGCTAGAAAGATAGATTCCAACCATATTCTCACGAAGAAAATGTTCAAAAACTTATCACTCAAACCAGACAACACAATAAGAATAAGACATGGATGAAAGGGAATTAGGGTTAGAAACCACTCACATGGATTCCTTAATCCTTGAGGTAGAAGAAAATTGGCCACAACACCTTTGGGCCAAAGTTCAAGAAGATAGATCGAAGAAGATTGAAGGGGAGGATCCCTCCCTTTATTGATTTGGATGCTTCTATAAATCAGCCAATGGTAGAGAAGGATGTAGAACTGAAAAAATTCTTTGATCAAGGCTTTGAGATAGAAGAAGCCATTAGCCTAACTACACTTCCAAATTACATGGGTGATTATGAAGAGATATTAGTCCATGCTCCCACCTTAAGATGCAAGGAACTAGTGAAGAAAATGAGAAGGCTAAAGATCATACCACTACAATCAAGATACCTTTAGAACAATTAGGAGATTTTAGTTAAGGTGGTGAAGGAAATAGATGTCTTCCAATCACATTCAAAGTTTACATGACAAAAGCTATACTAGACACAGTCACATGATTAGGAATTGCTACCAAAGAAATTTTGGAAAAATGGGGAAAACTAGCTTGAAGATCTACTAGAATGAAATGTCAATCCATAGTGTGAGATCTAGTGATCAATCTTGGACGAATAAGGATACTCAACTATGGATTTGTAAAGCCACTCTAAGAGAAGAAAAGAGGCTCCAATGCTGAAAGCCATGGCGACAAGGAGAACAACCAATATAAGACCCAACCTATATGCCTCAAATATTTCCTCATGAAGCATTTAACCCCATGGTTGGATGGAAATATTAGCAACATGTTTCTTTAAATGAGCAAGTACTTACCATGACCGAGTGTGTTGACGAGGAAGGATATTATGATTAAAGAAGAAGATCATGAAGAAGACGAGAGTGAGGAAGAGGATGATTGCAAGATTATAATAATGGAACCTGAGTTTGACTGAGAAGAACAATATTTAAAGGAAGTTGGAGTAACCACCATGGAAGAGAATTGCAACATCTTCTTAGTACAATAATATCCCACAAACCCTAATAAGGAGAGTGATGATACATAAGAGGAAGACCAATAAAGGGAATGCTTTGAAATCCCTAAACACTTCAAGATATATGAAGTGGAGGAGCAAAAAGTTGCTATTCAAATGCCTAAAAGAGATGCACAAGGAGTAGCCTATGCCAACAAAGAAAAACTGAAGATAATAATAGTCACCAAAGAAAATGATGAAGATAGATGCACTTTAATTGGGAAAGATGTCTCAATAGAAGAACACGAATTAGTGGAGCTTCTAAGAGAATATCATGATGTCTTTGCATGGACTTATAAGGATTTAAAAGGACTAGACTTGAAGATTTGTTCATATTGGATTCTTATGACTATTGAGGCAAATAATTCAAAATAGGGACCATACACTTATAATTATGTCTATTCAACCAAGATTGAAGAGGAGATAGAAAAAGTATTAGCATCATGACTCATATACAAGATTGAGCATATAGAATGGGTTTCTCCATTAGTGGTAGTACCCAAGAAGAATGTCAAACTTAGGGACTTTATTAATTTGAAGAAATTAAATGGTCCCAACATTAGGGATAGTTACCCTTTACTTATCACTTATCATATTTGGGAAAGGGTAGCATGCAAAGAAGTGTACAACTTCCTTGATGAGTTTTCAAGTTACAAACAAGTATTTGGTACTACTAAAGATGATCATAAAGCTACCTTTGCTACTAAAAGGGGTATATATGCTTTTAGGGTTATGCCTTTTTGCCCAACTAATGCACGAGCCACTTTCTAGAGACTAATGTGTCACGTGCTCAAAGAACCCCTAAGGAATAGTATGGAAACATATGTGGATGACTTATGTACTTAGTCTTCCTAGAGATGTGCTCATATACCTGAGTTCAGACACATCTTTCACAAGTGTAGACAATATTGAATATGCTTGAATCCTGCAAAATGCATATGTTCCATGAGACAAGGTAAGATACTTGGGCACATAGTGTTTAAGAATGACATCTCTATAGAAGAAGAGAAAATCAAAGTGATCTTAGAGTTACCAAGACCCAAGAATGTAAAGGAAGTGCAAGACTATATGGGCCATTGTGGATATTATCATCAATTCATCCATATGTATGTGATCACAGCCAAACCATTGTATGATTTACTAACTCAATTCAAATGGAGTGATGAATGCAAGAAAGCATTCAAAAAATTGAAGAGAATATTGAGTTATGCACCAAAATTGAAATTGCCTAATTGAAATATGCAATTCCATATTCATGTGGTTGTTTCCAATTTCACCATTGGATGTATATTGTCACAACCAACAGATGAAGGAAAACTAGATCATCATATTGCATATGCAATTAGACAATTGAACAAAGATGAACAAAACTACACTCCTATGGAAATAGGAGGACTAGGAATGCTCTATGCAATAAAAAAATTCCAACACTACCTACTAGCCAATAAGTTCAAATTTTTCATTGATTATCAAGATTTGTTGTAATTGTTCAACAAAACTTGACTACATGAAGGCTATTCATATATGTTCTTTTGCTAATGGAACTTGACTTTGGAGATGATCAACCTTCTCAAGCTAGGAGGAGATTTTGGAGGCCATCTTGGAGGAGGAGTTCTCACACTCTTGGAGGAGTTGTGGTCTACATCTTGGTGATTATTTGGAAGAGATTCTGCCAACTTATCATCAACATTCATTGTTGATTTACTATGAGTAGCAAGCCTATTTTGGTTCTTACTTGCTAATTCACTCATTTCTAATTTAAGTTGATCAGAATTTGGGTTTTCTCTAAAATAGTTCTAGACTGTTCATATCCTCCATATTCTCTCTCTCTCACACACACACACTCTTCATACCTCTTAAGCACGTAATTTCTTGTATTTAGTTCCTATTTATAGATATTGTCAGTTTGTATCATATTCACACATTGTAACTGACATTGGAATATAGATAGTAGGTGAGCCTCATAGCTTACCATTACACTTAAAATCCTATCTATTCTCTCTTTATCTCTCGCTCATCTATTTTTGAGTCATAAGGTGTGTATGTTAAGGTTCATCTGTTGGAAGATCCTGTAAACCTGTGATATATTGTTATTGTGGCTCACCACCACTTCCAACATTTGGTATCCAAGCTTAGGATACAAACACAAGGACCATGATGCCCAGAAGCAAAATTTTGTGAATATCAATCGAATAGATATACAAGAAGAATTACATCTAGTACATCAGCATTTTTGTTGCCCTATGAACAGATATACCACACCTTAGAAGATAGTAGTGCAATTTTTGTCGCATGTAGTCAAGCAAGTGGGCAACCATATCAACTTAAATCTATATATCCAAGAAGGGTTATTTGAGGAAAAGGAAAAATGGGGCCTTAAGAAGTTCCTTAATGGAAGTGTTGCTTTGACAATCTTAATCTATCATGCTTTGAGAATCTGCAACAAGCTAAAATTGATTCCTACTACCATAGGAATGGCTCAATATGTGAAGCTCATGTCAGTACCAAAGAAGAAGAAGGTAACAAGCACACCCAAAGCTAGCATTAGCACAACTCCAAGGAGGAGATGATCTAAAAGAGCAAGGGAATATCATGAAGTTGCCACTACATCGTCAACAAAAAGAGCTCATCATTTACTGACTTCCACTCTAGCTCAACCACCACCTATCCTTCAAGAGGATTAGAGGAAGCCTCAAGAGAAAAAAATGCATTTACAGAAGGAAAGATGAACCTGAATGTCCAAGGGCATCATTATCGATAGTTAAGTGAAGCAAAAGGCAATCAAAAGGCTAGTAAAAGGATTTCAAGATTATCTCATTACATGGAACTAGATCTCAATATGAGGATGATCAATCTTTGTTGAATTTTGACTTACAACATGCTGATAACGATGATGGTCGATTAGCAAGAGCTAGAAAGTAATAAAAAAGTACAAAATGAATTGGAAGATGAGGATGTACTTTGAATACCATGACCTTGCATGTATTTCACCATTAGAATTACTAATATCGACACTACTCAAAGAGAACAAACACTCTCCTTAGACACTCATCATACTCAAGCAGAGGGAGAACACAAAGCAAAAAACAAAGAGCCGATAATACCAATTAGGGTTTCTATGAAATAATCAAATATAGTCACTAGTATAGTAGGAAGTAGTTCTAAGAAAGTTCAAACATAGGATAAAGATGAAGAACTACTCAACATTCACATCAAATAGTCATTTAACAAGACAATCCATATTGTTCAAGGCAAACAAGTAGGTATTGAGGAACCAGCAGTTATTCCTAAGAGATGGTTGAAGGTGGGTGTAGCTAAAATAAAGCCAATAGTGAAGCACATGACATGCCCTTTCTGCACAAAGCCACAGGGCTGAAAAACATACACTTCTTCATGCAAGTCACCATTTAGAAATGTTGTTTTAATATCCAACTGATGTACATTCCAACCATGATGAGCTTCAAGTGCATAAATGCTACAAACAGTAGTCATTCGGCATGTAGGTGCAAAGGTCTCATCAAAATCAATGCCTCTTTCCTATGCATAACCCTTTGCAACAAGCCTAGCCTTATACGTGTCAACTGTTTCATCAGGTTTACACTTTAGCTTGTCTTAGTGCCAATGGCCTTCTTCCCAGGAGGCAAGTCACATAAAGACCAGATACCATTCTTCATTATAGCATTATATTCAGATTGCATAAAAACCATCCAATTTTCAGAATTTTGTGCTTCATCAAACAAAACATGCTCATGCTCATCACAGAGACTAGAGGCAGCCATAACAATGCAATCTGATGCAAAAGAGCCACTATGAGAGCATGAACGAGTATAGTATGATAGAGCTGCATCTAATTTGCTATCATGCAAAGTTGGCACCAGCGATTTTGACATAGTTTTTGCCTCCTTAATATCAGCTCTCTCATCAACAAGTGCATCATGTAAATTTGCATCAGAAATGGAATGATTTGCATCATCACATGAAACCTACAAAGGCTGAGAAGTTTCATCATTAGGACCAGCACTAGACTATCCACCTATAAAGTGGAGCTAAGAGATGTCTCCTTAGTACATGAAATTAATGGTTGAATAGAATCTTCCACAAAAACAACATCATGGCTAACCAAAATGCATTTATTCTATGGGTGATATAGACGATAGCCTTTACTTTTAGAAATGTACCCAACAAAAATACATTTTACTGCTTTATCATCTAATTTCCTACGATGTTGTTCAAACACTAATGCATATGCCAGACAACTAAAAACATGCAGGTGAGCAACAGATGGCTTACAAACATGCCAAGCCTCATATGAAGTTATAGACTACAATGCTTTAGTGGGACACTTGTTAAATACATATGCTACACACATGACAACCTCAAGCCAAAAACTATGTGGTAAAGCCTAGTTCTTGATCATACACCTCTCCATCTCCATGAGTGACATGTTCTTTTGTTTAGCAAATCCATTTTCTTGAGGTGTATATGGCACTATCCACTGATGTTTTATCCCACGTTCAACCAGAAATGCATTAAAGTCAGAAGACATATATTTGCCCCTCGATCAGAATGGAGGGTGCCCATTTTACATCCTCACAGATTTTCAACCAAAAACAAAAAATATTTGAAGCACATAGACACTTGGACTTTGCCTTCAATGGATATACCCATGCATGCCTAGAAAAATCATCGATTAAAGTCATGAAGTAAAGATAGTCTCCAAAAGAGGGTGTCTGCATAGGACCACATACATAACTATGAACAAGCTATAATTTTTGAGTAGTTTGAACTGAACCATCTTTGGAAATGAGGAACGCTGCATTTTGCCCAAAATATAGCCTTCACAAAAATGTTTACCAAGTGCCTTAAGTTTGGGCAAAGAGGACACCATTTTGGATTTCTGTGAGCATAGAAAACTAGCAAAATTCAGAGGACCAAAGCGTGCATGCAAAAAATTTGCATCTAACATAGCCTGAGAATCATGTACTGCACATGCTGAATCATTCACAAATTTTTCATAGTCTATGAGATTATACAGCCCATGACATAAAATGCCAGAAGCAATAATCACATCACCATTTGACAGATCATGAATTGTACATCTATCATCAACGAATTTCCCAACCAAGACAATCTTGGCTAAAGCCGAAATTGATAACAGATTCTTCTTGATCCCTGGCACAAATAAAGCATCTGAAAAAGCGAAAGAACTACCATCAACAGTAGTCAGAATGATCTTATCAACAACTCCCATGACAAGATAAGAGGATTTATTGGTGCATGTGACAGTATTCCGTGTAGGGGCAGGCTTGAGTCCAGTGAAGAAACTGCGTTGTGAGGTAATATGTTTGGTTGCCCCACTATCAAAATACCAAACATCTGATTCTACTGTAGACATACACTGCTCATGAGAAGATGGGTCAAAACTGCAAACAATAGTAAATGCCAATGCCCATTCTTCATTCTACACAAGAATAGCAGACTCTATTTTCGGTGTAGAGGCCTCTACAACAACCATTCCAACCTCTTTCTTCTTTGCCACTTTAGCAACTAGTTTTGGACAGCTCTTAATGACATGATCATTTGCTTTACAGTATTTGCAAAACAATTTTTGCTTTTCTAATTTCTTCTCATCTTTGTCTTCATTCTTCGAATGTGCAGCATTTGCAAATTTTTGCTTACTAGTAGATGAGCTCCATTTATCTTTTTCCTTCTGAATAGCTAGGAAAGCTTGATCTTCAACATGCATAATAGCCTTGTTCTACCTAGACTAATCTTCCTACAGTAGAACAAAAACTAACCCTTCAAATGTTAAGGCATTTGGATTGCCTTTCATCATCAAATGAAGAGTAGAAGCAAAAATCTGATATGAGTAAGGAAGACCATTCAGAACAATCTACACAAGTGACCTGTGAGGAAGGACTTCATCAGTAGAAATCAATTGTTCCTTCAATTCCTTGATCTTTGTCAGAAAATTTTCCATAGAATCACCTTCATTCATATGCTCATTCTCCAATTGTTTTCAGAGGTAAGCAACACGAGCCTCATTCCTAACCTGGTACACTATGCTAAGTGTATCCCAAGAATCCTTAATTATTCTGCAAGAGTGAATATGAGGAATAATGGCACGTTTGATAGATAATGCTATCAATGCATGTGCTTGAGCATCTCTGCCATCCCAACAAATTTGCTCTACAATAGGTGCAATAGGAACCGCAACACAAATAGGAATCTACAGAATATCACCATCTTTGACACCATCAGCATCAGCTTCAGTACCTATATTTGCAGGTGTAATAGAATGTTTTCCAACACCCTGCACAATATTCCACAATCCTCTTGCGACCAATACATGAAATATCATATAAGCCCAGAATGGGTAATTCATGCCATCCAACTTATTCTCAATAGCCAACATATGGAATATATCGCTTCTTTTAGCCATGGTCATTGACCAAAATACCTTGATATAGAAAATTGACTATATCTCAAAAAGTTGAACATAACCACCTTATCAAGTTCTGCTAAACTTGTACCAGACTTCAAGATGCTTATACTTGCGAACCGAAACCTATATATATCTTTGGCACAAAAAGAAAAAAGAGCCTACACAAGCACTATGATAGTGTGTTTAGAGGCCAAAACAAGCTCATATTGCAATTTCGGCACCACGAAGCAAAGTTGTTTTGATCTCCTAATCACCCTGAGTATGCTCACTAAATTTGATAGGATTCTGAGACTGCAACCAGAGGGATGTCGATGATGCCCTAGATGAAGCGGTGACCTGCTCTGATACCAATTGTTGGAGTTAGACGTTTGCGGAAGCAGGCAAACAACACAAGGAAGAAGGAGAAGCTTGGAGCACAATACACAATATTGAATGTGTTACCACTAGAGTGTACAAAGATAAGTGACTCATTAGAACTATAGGTGTACATACAATATGGGGGGAAAAACCTCCTAAAGAAGGAAAAAAAGTGCCCTGGTGGTCCTAGTGTGTTCACACACATCACTACCTAAATATATCAACAAAAATAGATCATCAATGGAATTCGTTTGCTTCATGTGAGCCAACATGTTGCGAAACATTTGAATTAATTGAACTTTTAAGGGCTATGTCCTTGACTAGGAGACAACTGATCATGTGCATCACAAGATGCTGAGTAATCAGACTCCCGATTTCTTGCTTCACCTCTCGGGGCTCACCTTCGATCCTTCTCTTAAAGAGGCTGAAAATTTTTGAAGCTAATCTTTCTTTCTTGCGTCATCCTAACCGTCCACTTTCCTCGCTTTGTGCAAAATTCTTTGTGCGTCTCTTTGTTTCCTCTTTCTATGTCTCTCATAATTTCATATGATGGATATAACTTTCTCTTGTGTGTTGAAAGAGCCATAAGGGAAAGCTAAACATGCACAAAGAACTAGATGGTTTTATATATTTGTATACAATGGGTCCTTCTCTTCCACTGGAGCTATCGGAGTCAATGTGCAATGTCCATTAATATGGACCCATTAAATACATATGAACTACCATCAATCAAATTATATATTTAATAATGGAACTAATAATCACATAATAGTTTCAACTCTTTCAATCCAACATGTGTGTCATCTTTCTCCTTCTATATGCTCTCTCTATGCATTTTTTTGTGTATGTATGAATCCATCATGATATACGAGGCTTCAAATTTGTTGCATCTCTAAGGGCCCCTAGACTTCCATCCTTTCATATTCTAAAGCATAGCTTTGCTCACTCATCTTTCTTCTTCTCTCCTTCTAACTACTATCTTTGTGCATTTCTTTGTGTAGGTATGAATCCAAGAAAGAGGGAGAAACATAGTGCAAATACGATGGCTTATGTTGTGCTGAATCAAGATAGATATATAGATATATATATAGAGAGAGAGATAGATAGATAGAGAGAGAGCTAGGAAGAGGGATCAGAATATTACAATAGATGTGTTGGTGGTTGATGCAGACAACCAGCTTGAGAGAGAGAGAGAGTAGGTTCAGAACATGGTAGACAAAGAAAGAGAGATAAAGAAGTAGATAGAGAACACAAAAGATGTTTGGATATGATTGCAATATAGTGTGAACTTCACACTAACACTACTAACTAGCAATGTCTCATACATATGTTTTTGTGCCATGTTAACATGTTTTTACCCCTTCATGTTCTTTTTTAAAATTTTCAAATCTCTTAGATGGGGGCACATGTTCAACCTCTGTAGGCTGTGCTTTCAGAATACCCCTCACTTCATAATGGGTTGAGAAGAAAAACCAACTCCTTCAGGAATACATGGGCATTTTAGAAAACCTCTTGAGACTATTTCTCTTGTCTGGCCTTAGGGTCATCCCTTTCTAGCTTCTCTCCTCAATGGACCTTTGAACTCTCTATCCTAGTAGCTACTAGGCATTTAAAATTAACCCCTTCTTATGTGGAATTCGAAGGATTCCATGGCTACTATGCCCTTCATCCTACTTTCAAATCTACTTGGTGAGAGTGTGGGAGCTTTTTTTTTTGAGAAAATAGATAAAGATGTTAAATTATAGATGAGTATAAAGTAGTACAAAGGGCATGACCCTCTCTCTTCAGAGACACTCCATTGGGACTTAGTACGTGAGAGATCATCTCAAATCTTTGGGAGGAGTAAAGAGACCCCTTATTGGGAGGGAGATCCCTTATTACATCAAAAAATTGAGCACTCTCAAGAAGAGAATAAGTGATGGACTGAAAACAACTTGAGGCTATTTTTCTAAGGCCTAGGGTAAAAGAGTACATTAGGCATTTTTTTTCACTGTTGAAGAGGTGTTGGTTTTTGTTTGTTCCATATATACCAAAGTTTGTGAATTCTCCATAGATTCCAAAGAGCAACATCCATTGTGTTACATTATCCGAGTAGAACCTCTTTGTAACCCATCACAATGTTGTTATTCTAGTAGTATGGTATGAGAAAATTCCAAAGTTTTGAAGAAAATTTACAATACATGAAAAGATGAGGCAAATCCTCCACCTTGTTGTATGTTGTACACATACCATCTTTAATTCCACATCTATTGGCTCTATTTCCACACCATACTCCATTGTGGAAATTATTAGCCACTAAACATAAGATGTTGAATGTTAATGGGGTAAGCCCAAATATAGGAAAATCTGTATTTCCATTGTTCAAGATTCCATTGAAGGTCCCATCTACTGTTAAGTTTCCTTAGAATTTTGAAGATAGAGACTTTGTGCTTTTTGAAAGCTTTCCACATGGCACTTGCGATCTCTAAAATGTTGATAGAGTAATGACTATTGCAACCTTGGAGATGATCTTGCAAATGAGCCTTGTATGACGACAATATTTGTTTGCAAGAAGGAGATAAATTAGTATCAGATATAATAGTATCATCTCAACATATCTTATAATTGTTGATAACTTAGTTATGACAAGTCAAGTATCCAACTTTTTTGTATTTTTGCTCAATTGTTCCAATATTCCCATTTTTCTAGAGAGATAACCAGCTATTCCAAATGGAGTCTTGGAAGATGAAATTATAGTTGCATAATAGATTATGATCTGGTGTCTAGACCTTTCTAACATCCATTCAAGCTTTCCAACACCTACAGCCTCTTGAATGCAAGCAGGAGTGATATTATTGAAGGATTTAAAAGAAATATTATTGTGGTTAATATGAGAACCACTAGCAAGATAGAAGGTGTCCAAATAGTTCAAGAAGTGCGCAATAGATGCATCACTAGCATGCATAACCATATTATTGTTATAAAAAAACATTTGTAAGCCCAAACAAGAAGTAGAATTAGGGATCATATGCCTTTGATATGTTGAGTAGACATGGCATCCATGACCAACCAGCCCAAAGCATCACTAGAAATGGCAAAGAGGAGAGGGGTAAGGGGGTAGCCTTGCCTAATAGGTCTAGAGAGCCTAAACGTTTGGTAGAGAGATCCATTCATGGAAATCCCAAAGAAAGTGCGAACACACTTGATGAATGTCTTTTCAAACCCAACATCATGCAAGAAATGAAGCACAAAATCCCACTCAATTCTATCATAGGCTTTGTCGAAATCAACTTTGAAAAAGATAGAATTTTGATTAGTCTCTTTGGCATACTCCATCCCTTCCCAAAGGGATATAAAAGCATCAAGGATGAACCTACCTCTCATAAAGCCTTTTTGCTCAAGGAGGATGATACTATTCGTAATGGGACTAATTCTTCTAGCAAGGGTAGAAGCAAAAATCTTGTATATGGTAGTGAGGCAAGAGATAGGTCTCTAGTTATCAAGCTCTTCTTTAGGTTTTCTCTTATGCACTGACTTGATCACACCAGTATTAATCTCCATAGGGAGAGCACCTTCGGCTAGGGCTTCTTTCCACACCAAGAGAATGAAAGGGGTAAGAAAATCTTTTTGTTCCAAGAAAAATTCATTAGGAAGACCATCAAGATGAGTGAACTTCTAGGGTTTAAATTTATTAATGGTTTCTTTAACCTCACTAGCAGTGAGAGGTAGGTCTAGCAATGAATCCAGGCTACCAGGAATCAATTTCTTCCTTTTAAGAACAATGCAAGCTCTAGCCCTTTGGATGTCCTCCCCCCACTTGGGAGTGCTAGAGAAAACAATAGAAAAGAAGCTAGTACGCTCTTGCAATTTTTCCTCAATATTGATAGCAAAACCACCAAACTTTTTCTTGAGTAAAGGCATTCTTCAATTTTTTCTTTCTCATCAAATCAGACACACTTTTTTTAGATTTATCAAGATTCCTAGCCTAGTATTCCCTTAAGGAGGAGAGAGTTCCACTTGCCTAAAGATACTATTCATACTTCAATCTTTCATTAGGTGTCAAGAGCCTTAATCTTTTTTTAGAGAGTTTTATAATGTTTAAAGAGGGCATGAACATCTTTAATAGCTCTACACTAGGCAACAGCTAGGTTCTTAATGCTTGATAATTGGTGAATAAGGATGCCTTTGGTTTTCTCCTTAACACAAGGTATCTTAAGGAGAGAAACATCCAAATGAGGCCAACCAACATGCTAGCTAGGATGGAAATTCTAAATTTAAACAAATAGAGGCTTATGGCCCGATATAAGGAGGGAAGAGTCAAGCTTATAGTTGACATTAAAAAACTCTTTCAAGTGAGCTATAATCATGTAACACCTATTGAGTCTAGCTTCATGGAAGCAAGAACCTCTCTCTCTATTGCTCCATGAGAAGTCAGAGTTTTGAGAGACATCCATGAGAGCATTGGAAGTTATGAGATTATACCAACTTTGCTTTTCCCTACCATAAATCACTTCACCTTTATTATGAAGCCTATCCTTAGGAAGGGTGACCATGTTGAAGTCTCCAGTTAACATGAGGGGGCCATTGAGCATGAGAAGCTCTTCCCAACATGAAGTTCTACTAGAGGTGTTATTAGCAACATAAATACTAACAACATTACAATTGTAGGGCTTACTCAACATAATAGAGATCCATTGATTGGTGGGGCTGATCTGGACACTACTAACGAGATGCTCTATACTAAGGTTAAGCGCAATGGCACTACCCCCTTTACCCTGAGTATGGTTAGTGCAGTACCATTTCTGAGAAACAGACATAAAGTTCAGATTGAGCATAAGCTTTTTACCAAAGATCTTAATTTCTCGTAGAGAGATAACATCAAAGGAAAGAGATAGATCTATTAACCACTTAAAAATACATTTATCTCAAACAGGATCAGTTAAGCCTTTGCAATTTAAGGAAATAAATTTGAGCGAGTTCATGATAAAACAGAGGAAATAGAGAATCACGAAGATAACAATAACAAACTCCATTACTTTTTAGAGTTTTTAGTAGGCTTGGACATAGACATGGAAACCTGCATAGGGTATTTCCTTTAGGATTTCCCTCCGTTTGGGCTTGTTGGATGACTCACATTATTTAGAGAAAAGTGATTATCCTCCTCCAAAGAATTACACTTGGACATTTCTTGAATTCTAGCTTGATCATGTTCATTTAATTCCTTTCTAAATCTCTGATTATCACCCTGTACTATGTTACCTTTCCTTACTTGTTGTGAAGAAAACCATTAGGATTTTTTTTCCCTCTTTGTAACTTGATTCCAACCTGAGTCACTAGTGTTTTCATTGTTATCACCTCCGAGTCCCATCTCTACATCCTTTGGATGCTCGTTCTCCTTGTTATC
This sequence comes from Ceratopteris richardii, assembly GCA_020310875.1. Classification (NCBI taxonomy): domain Eukaryota; kingdom Viridiplantae; phylum Streptophyta; class Polypodiopsida; order Polypodiales; family Pteridaceae; genus Ceratopteris; species Ceratopteris richardii. The sequence goes on from CM035410.1 coordinate 144,093,868, forward strand.
GTTCACATGTGTTGAATCCTTAGACATAAGTTTAAAAGGATTAAAGACATCTTCAAGAAGCACTTCATAGGAGTTAGTCCAGCTATTGTCTTTCTTTTTTCTGTTTGACTTTTTAACTATCATCTCAAAGAGGTTCTGCTTCTTATTGTCTATATCATGTTGAGGTTTATTGTTAGAGGCTTCACTCAAATTAGGGGTAGATTTCAAAAGGAGACTATCCTTAATAAGATGTCCTTGTTTGTAGCAGTTAAAATAGGCACTAGGTAGGTTTTAATATACCACTTTAGGCATTAGGTAGGTTTTATGATACCACTTTTTGCTCATGAAGTATCCTTCCATCCAAATCCTTGATAAGAAGAGTTGTTTTGATTTGCTTACTAGTGTCTATTTCAATCATCACCTGTGGATCTCACTTGGTGATGATATTTCGTGTATTTCTTTAGTCTAATACTTTGCCTAGAAGACTACTAAGACCATCCAGCCATAGGTAGAACTCCACAGGGAAAACTGGATATTCAACCCAAACAAACACTCCTGTGGGCTTAGGACCCCTAGGGTTAAATCCCACATACCATTTGTAAAAGGAAATAGGGGTATATTTGATAATCCATTGTCCCTCACTTATGAATTTAATGGCACTATTGGAGTCCTAAAAAGAAAAAAGGAAATAATTGTCAGGAATATGCTAAGTGTGCCACATAAACATACCTTTACTTTCCTAGTGAGTTCTGATTCATTGCTTAAGAGTTTCCTATGGTGGTCTTGGTCCCTGACAAAGAATAATAACTACCCTATCACTTAATTGAGCTTGCTAGACATCAAGTCTATTCCTGTTGATAATCAGAGTATAATCTTCTTAGTCATCGTTTTCAGAATCAAGTCTATTCCTGTTGATAATCATCGTTTTCAGAATCAACATGCAGATGACGAGGGTGGCCCTCATGAACTAAATTTTCTTTACCTTTATTCGAAAAGCCAAAGGTATTAGGGAAGAGATTACTTGGAGACACGAATGAGGTCAACAAAGAGCTACCTCTTTGCATTTTGAGTGCATCAACAAAAGTTCTTGTAGGGGATCGACTACTCTAGGGATCAGGTGTGTTTCCTACAGGTGCTTGACCTTCGGATGCAATATCAAGTCAACCTCCTTTTGGTTGATTGCACGACCATCTACCTTCATTCCCATACAGGAAGGAAGAAGCTTCGATGTTTACTTGAGGATCCATATGAGACATATTTTTCTTTGGTATTTCAGAGCCTACTTGAGGTAGTATTTGGCTAGAGTAACCATTCCTTAGTGCTTCTTGAAGCACCATCATAGAGAAACAAGCCACTCCATCATGATGAGCCACACATGTAGGGGGTAGAGCTAAGCTCCATGCCATAGGGCACCAGACACACCGAGAGCGACAAAACGAAACCCTCACCCTGATCTATCGCAATGAGTGCTACCAAAAGAATTCCCATTTCATATCTTGGTCTTCTCACGTTTCCATGTGAGTCATCGAGTGTAGGAACTTTTGTATATGACTCAGCATTATTTGCTTGCAAGACTCATAGGCTAAAGCGCATGCGCAAAAAAAGTTGAAGGGTTTATAATCCGCTAGCATGAAACTCGTTTTTTTTTTTTTTGAGAGTACAATGAATTGGAAAGACACACACACCCAACCTCTTAAGGTAGAGGCACCCATCTTGGGGAATTTCCTGGACACTCATCTTTGAAAATTCATGGATATGTCCAACAAGGATTTGAACTCAGATCTTCCTCCTAGAGATTCAAAGCATCAATCACTAGGCTATGCAGCTTTGGACATGAAACTGGTTTGTGAAGAGATGAAGATGAAAATAAAGAAAGGAATATTCTTTTTCACCCCTCTTCCTGTTCAAATTCAATCTTTTCGGTGGGTGCCTGCAAAAGGTTTACAGAGCTCCGATGTGGATGTGAGTTGGCCGGATGTTGACATGTGGAAAGGACATTGTGGGGCGGCTTAAAAATGGACCGCCCGATACGCCCACAAAAGCAAGGATCGTCACAAGCAAGTGAACGACGTGACGCAACAAGACAAATGAAATTCGGATTTAAGGAGGAAGATGTGTATTCATGTCTTGCTGTCGTAGCTGTGTATTAATGGCTTGCTTTACTTGCTCTTTCATCACGTCCCTTATCCATCGTCGGCGGTTTGGCAACAACGCCTTTATAAGAGCGTTCTTTTTCGTCCCTTTGCACCAATGTCTTTTCTGCTTCACAGTAGAAAACCCACGAAGACGAGGTCCATCTAGCAGCTAAGAAAGAAAGAGAGAATAACGTTACCTTGCAAACTAGCACCATAGTCACAGGCTTCATCTAGACTTTCGCGAACGAAAAACAGATCTGCAACAACATCTTGCAAAGCGCTGGTATAATCGCGACTTTCATCTACATCTCAGAGAGAGAGAGAGAATAAAGAAATAGAGAGATCCTGTGATGTGGTCTCCCTCCTTCCGCGTTCTTCTGGTAGGCTTGCTTGTTGCCAAGCTTCTGCACACTCGTGACTGCACTCCTCCGATCTCATGCACCGTCATTCTGGACCATTATGGCCAACGCAATGGTCTCCCCACGCCCTGCCATCGTTATGAACCGGTAAGTTCTTACTCCAAGGAGCATAACCAACTGTCATCTGATTCTTATTTAGTTTCTGGGAAAAAGGGAGGTCGATTCAAATGAACAAACCACTTCAACCAAGAACGAAACAGTTGTTGGCTTACTTAAGTTGTAATGAGTTTGCTTGTTACTCGATCGGGCATGTACGAATTCGCTGCATAGAAAATTTCCTGCTTTAAATACCTTTGTACTGGAGAAGGTCCGCACAGAATGGCTGCATAAAGTCTTGTGCTTTAGAAACATCTTTCTTCTGTATGCTATCAATAAGAAGAGTTTCTGCATGTACTGTAGAAGTTGCCTCGACCGTATAATCTGACTACGGAAAAACATTTTGGACACAGATTAAGCAGTCCGACATCGATGAGGTTTCCAAAATCACATACGGCGTTCTGGAGATCAAAAGAAGAAAATCGTCTGCACAGCATTCTGAAGTTCCAGACGGCGAACGAATCAAACTGATGAATACAGTGTCAATCATCCCCGACGATTGCGGCAGAGGAGAGAACGCTAAGAATATGGCTACTTCGCGTAGCAGGAAAACCACTCTTCCGGAATATCATCCTTCTGGGGCATAGATCAGATTTGTACAGATACATTTTACTTCTTATTGTTTATTGCTTGAAATACCAGCCATTGCTCTCTCTCTCTCTCTCTCTCTCTCTCTCTCTCTCTCTCTCTCTCTCTCTCTCTCTCTCTCTCTCTCTCTCTCTCTCTCTCTCTCTCTCTCTCTCGCGTTTACAAGGCTATTTACAAGGGCAATCGAGAAAGCTACTTCCGAAGGCAATCGATTGACAATATCCGTGGCCTACATTCATCCTCAAGTGCTTTGGAAACCCATCGCCGAAGGCAGCCGATTCGTCTTATTTGTGGCCTTCACCTTCTTCGCAGCAGTGCTCAGTTGTGCTTTTCTTCATGGATTGTGCTTCGTTGCCAGGAAGGTCGATTTCAGGCCATAGTATGGCTTAATTAGTGACGTAATTTCATATGCACGATACCTTCATTTATCAGGGAAAAGGACGGAATTCTAAGAATTGAGCGCACTGCGTAAACGCCTCCAAATCTTACAGGTTTTATGGTATAAGGATTTGGCTCAAGACCCCATTGATGGGAGTTTCTTCATCACTCTTTGTGAAAATATTCATGCCTTTCTAGTGTCTTATGGCTGCTTTCCCGGCATAGAATTGCAACAGTTCCATCTTCCATGTAAACAAGGATGTAGAAGCTCTATGGACATAACCTGCGTAGTTGGGAGCCCCATCATTATATTAATTCATCAGTGACACATCGATTTAGCTGAAGAGGGCACGATTTGTGTCTTTTGTAAATCCGTTTGTAAATACGTTACTACCATTGATTCACCTGATTTATTTTATTTATTTGTTTATTTTGTACACAGTTCTCTGCAACTCTTCAAAAGAAAAGGTTTATTTGGGAATACAAAAATAAATAAATAAATCTATTTTGTGAAATGATTTCTTATTACAGGACTAAGTGCATGCATAAGGATATCGAGACCGTTGAAAAGAAAAGGGGAATATTATTAATGAAAAGGCACAAATAACAAATAATCATATGTTATATATTGTGGGGTAATTTGCATCCTCAAGAGGGCTTAATGCAATCAGAGTACGTGGAAAATTGTACCTTATCCCTGTTTAAAATATTATACCATCATCATTCCTAGCCCATCAAATATGCTTTTAAAACTGTAAACTTATCATTCCTATTTAAAATATTAAGTGGTACTATTGAGAAGGATGTATATGTAGGTCATCATGAAGGATTTAAATCTCAGCACAAATTAGAAGATAACTTCTATATAATTAACAAGGCAGTCCATGGCCTCAAGCATGCATAAAAAGACAGTATAAGATTGAGGTAGATTCATCATTCCAAGCAAACGGTTTGAGGCAAATAGTGTACATGCTCATATCAACATTCAAAACATGCATTTATATAGCTCATTATAACATGTATGGATAGATTTTTCTCGATACAATCCCACTCAAAAAATCCTAAGTCAGTTCTTAACTAGCGGCAATGAGCTTTATCATAATAAAAGAACTTCCGATTTTTAGAATCTTCCCAAAATGTGGCCCAAGATTTACAATTAGATCCGGATTCAAAGTCTTTTCTAGTGGATCCCTGTATTTGTACATGAGTATTGGAAATTGATGGAATAACATATATATTTGGTAATTACGAAGGTATGCATTGCATAAGCAACTTACGTTCTCAATCATATCTCCCATGTTCCTCCTCAAATGTATCGGTCGGCTTCATAGCGATTGCTTTAATATTTCTCTTGCATTTTAAATAGTCAAAATTTTCACATAAAATATAGATATACACTGATGAATACTTTGATTCAGATTAGGATATTGGATATTAAGGGTTCAGTTGCTTCACACCAAGGTATATGTTCCTGATTGAGGACTCGGAGGCATATTTTGGTATGATATTACGTCATTGATCATATCTCTCTATGGATCTATATTCTACAAACATAGGAAACATAAATGATGGATTTTTCTACACAAAATTTAATAGTTCAAGAAAATACAACAGGGTATGCTATAATTTTGTGGGTTTCCACCGACAGTTATGTATTTTCTATTTCGTGATGTAATTTTCCATATCTTACATCCGTCAATGTAAGTTGAGCTGGACAGAAGAAAGAAGTCAAGATCTCGTCAAAATATCTTTGGTAGTCCCTCTAAGCAAAAGACAATCGAGCATGTCTAGTAAAAAAAAATTGGATTTAGTTAAGTAGAAGACATCAAGTTCTACCAACATATCCACATAGGTATGAAGTAAAGATTTCAAGTAGAAGGTTGCAAGATCAACATTTAAACTCTAAGATGGCCTCTATGTCAACATACTCCTTCCACGATACTCTAAGTAAAAAAGATAAAACCCAAGTGACAAGATAGTTTGATTTTCTCTTAGCTCTCTCATGATATTCCTTTCTGCATCACTATCACAACTTATAGCCTTCTATGATCTTCAAGATTCAATTAAGAAAATAAAAAATTGTGCTATCATATTCACAAAGGGCACATCGTAATTCATGTATTCCTTTATCCTTCGTATGTGAATCATTAAATTCACTCATTCGTGTGCCTTCATATTTTTTCTCACAATGTGAATGAATCATTTTCTTTAGTCTTTGTTTCTCTCACTTTGTCTCTCTTAAACTCATTTACAAATCCAATTCAAACATATACAAAGGTAATCAATTCTTTTCATGTTCAGCTCTTCATACATGAAAGCATTATAAAAAATATGATTCAGAAGGTTCTTAAGTAAACCTACACATTCAAAAGTTTATCTCATCATGCATGATAAGATCAATTGGGTCAATTAAATGAAGCAGTGCAATGGTGAGGCACTACGATGGATTCCCCTTCAAATGATATTCACGATGATACCCTCACAATAGAAAGCTGAACTCTGAACACCACACACAATACTCCACATGGGACCTAAAGAATACACAAAAACCACACAATACATAGAGAACACAAACACAACTTTCCTAGGTTTTGCAAATGTGATCAAGCATCGAGCCTATGGCTAACTAGACCACTATATGTTTTTATTAAAGAACATATCCAAAAGTTTCTTGTGGACATTTGGCCTTTCACATGGACATAAACAATAATAATCTCCCACTAAAGGCCAATATGGCCAAAGTGAATATGGGAGAAAAATAAAAAATGATAAATAATACATGAGTGTAAGTATACAAACTATACCTCCAACCTGATGGGCATGCTCCACATTGTACATGTAACTGTGCAAGATCAAGAATCAAGTAACCCCCATCAAGTGACAAAAGTGTCGAAAGCTATCCTCTGGTAGAACCTTAATCAACACATCTACAACATTATCTCAAGTATGAACCTTCAAAAGAATAATGCACCCAACAACTAAGCAATCTCTAATGAAGTGAAACCTCACCTCAGTGTGCTTGGTCTTTGCATGATAGACCACACTATTAGCCAAAGCAATGGCACTATGACTATCACTAAGTGAATGAGGTACATGATGAGGTAGAAGCATACCACAAGCAAGATGAGAAAACCTCAAGGCTTCCTTACATGCCCCACCTGTTGCAACATACTCTGCTTCTATAGTGGAAACAATTATGAATGTAGTGACCACCATCAAGTGACAACAACTTTGAAAGTTATCATGTGGTAGAGCTTTAGTCAAAGCATCCACAACATTATCTTGAGTATGAACCTTCTCAAGAATAATGTGCTCAATGGGTAAGCAGTCTCTAATGAAGTGATACCTCACTTCAATGTGCTTGGTCTTTGCATGATAGACCAGATTCTTAGCTAATGCAATGACACTCTGACTATCAGTGGATAAATGAGGTACATGCTAAGGTAGACCCATATCATAAGCAAGACAGAAAAGCCACAATGCTTCCTTACATGCCTCACTTGCTACAACATACTCTGCTTTGGTAGTGGAAATAGATGTACATTCTTGAAGATGAGATCTCCAAGAGATAACACCTCCAAAAAAAAAAGTACCTTGATGTAGACTTACGATTGTTTACACAACTAGCATAATCAGAATCTATGTAACCAATAATGAATGCTTTCCCTCTGCCCAAGCATAGACACTTGTCCTAAGTGCCACTTAGACATATCAAAATCATATTGATCGCTTCCGAATGGTTCTTGCCAAGATTCGATATATGTTTGCTCATAACTCCCACTACAAATGCAATGTCTGGTCTCGTAGCTACCATAGCATACATGCGGCTACCAATAGTAGATTGATAAGGAATTTCGGTCATGAATTCCTTTTCCTCATCTAATTTGGGGCAATCATCCTTGCTCAATTTCACATATGTGGGTAAAGTTGTACTCAATGCCTTTCCACCCTACATATGGAGCTTGTGAAGTACCTTGGATATGTACTCACTTTGAGGCAAGTATATGCCTCTTTTCACCCTATCACGAGTAATGTGCATGCCAAGAATATGTTTGGCATCCTTCCAATCCTTCATATCAAATGTTGCACTCAAATTATTTTTGAGAATTGACAGGTCATAAGAGGGCTTCCCAACAATCAACATGTCATCGACATAAAGTATCAAACATATAAAGCTGCCATCTAAGCATCTTTTTGCGTAGAGGCAATGATCCTCATTGCTTCTAGAATAGCCTTGAGACTTCATAAAAGCCTCAAAATTTTGGTACCATTGTCTAGGGGACTAATTTTGTGCATATAATCTCTTCTTCAACTTACAAAATAGACTTTCTTTGCTAGGAACTACATAACCCTCTTGTTGTTCCATATAGATCTCATATGTACGATCTTCATGCAAGAAAGTAGTTTTCACATCCATTTGGACTATCTCTAAGTCCTCCATTGCAACAAATTCATTTGGACTAGCTCTAAGTCCTCCATTGCAACAAATCCAAGCAATATTCACAAGGTAGTCATCTTGACTAGTGGAGAGAAGATTTCTTCAAAGTCCACACCATGTTGTTGATTAAAACCCTTTGCTACAAGTCATCCATCATACTTTGGAGAAGCACTATCTCATGCGAATTTCAGTTTATATACCTATTTACATGGTAAAGCTTTCCTACCCTTTGGCAAAGGTACTCAATCACCACTCTTGTGAATAGAATCCAACTCACTCTTCATGGCACGCTCCCACTTGACATGATCCTCTATCTACATAACCTCTTTGTAGCAAGAAGGCTCACCAACATCCATTAGCATAACAAAATCCAAACCTAGAACATATCTATCACGTGGATGTGAGACACATGTAGAGTGTCTCAATAGTTGATGAACTGGAACATTTGTAGACTGATCTCATTGGTCATTCTCATGAACATCCCTGTGTGTAGCATTTTTATGCATGCTAAGTGGAGGACTAGTATCCTCAAACACCACTCTCCTCACTTCAAACTCCTTAATGGGTTGTTTATGCATCTTATACTCATTTGAAAATGGCATCAGTACTTCTAATCATATACTACCTTTTAGGATCCCATAAGCAATATCCAAGTTTTCCTTCTTGACCATATTCAAGAAGAATGCATTTTTTGACTTATGGTCTAGCTTTTTTCTAAGGTTCTTGGGTATATGAACATATGCTTCACACCCAAAAAAATCAAAGATGATCATAATATGGTGGCTGCCCTGACCATAGCTCTTGTGCCACTTTCAAACCTTTGGTAGTACTAGGTGAAAGGTTAATCACATGAACTATAGTTAATATTGCTTATGCCCAAAATCCTTGTAAAAGGTTTGCATGATGTAGCATAGAAACTACTCTATCCTGAATAGTTCTATTCATCCTTTCAGTTACACCAATTTCTACTCAAGTATAAGGAGCTTTGAACTCTCTATGAATTCCTCTAGACTTACAAAAAAGGTTGAATTCATGTGAGGTATACTCACCCCCATTATCTGAACATAAAGCCTTAAGCTTAGTTCCATTTTCAATCTCAATTGAAGCAAGACATTTTTTGAAAGTAGGGAACATCTCATCCTTTGCTTTGATGGGATATACCTAGAATTTTCTAGTAGCATCATCTATGAAAGTGACAAAGTAAAGAGAGCCACCTTATGACCTTGTTGGCATAGCACCACACACATCTGTACTATTTTGATATGCTTTTATTTTTTCTAGATATATTCCCTTATACTTTGGTGGAAGAGTAGCCACTTCATAGTATAAGAGGTACTTTCCAAGCATTGCATGCACATGTTGGTGCACTTCTCTTTCCACAAGTATCCCCTACTCAACTTTTCCATGATAGAGTTTTCTTTTACACACACAGATATGTTGTACCCCCTACAATGAGTGGTATTGGAAGGCTAAAGAGAATTGAAGTAGATTCTCTTCTTAGATTGGGGTGGTGAAAACCTAATAAAATATGGTCCATGATGGATGCACTAGTGTTTTTGCATCCATTGTTCTATATATTTATTTCAAGGATTCTCATTCCAGGAGACTTCCACCACGTTCATGTGTAAAGATATCACATATGAGCAAGTGGAAATCTTCTAGGTGAAAACTAGGGTTTGATAGAAGGAATTGCAAAAAGTGGACTTCTCGGATAGAAAAAACTACAAAGGCCATACACATTTGTATGGCCTAGTGTGCAGAGTCCATTTTCTTGAAGGGACACTAACCATGAAATCTAATGTGCACGAGGAGATTATTGATTATATTGAGTTCTATATACTAGGATACTACCTTGATATTCCACCATTTGAGGAAAAATGGGACCCTTGCAACCTAATTTTTTATATCCATAAAGGAGATGAGGCCTTTCCAAAGCATCTCAAGCCTTTTCATGCACACGGTTTAGGATGCAAGGCACTTGTTAGATGATAGAGTGTCAATAATAAAACACTACAAAAGAAGAGGAAAATGGGAAAAGAAATATTTATCCTCCATTTCTACAATAATCATTATTGTCAATGAGGAGCCTCAACCTATACCATGGACCTACACCACCTTGTTACTAGGGGTTGTGTAGATTATAAAAAGGAACCACAAATAGAAGCTCTCAACTTATTAGAAGAGAGTGTTAAAATAAGTAGAGAATTTCCACATGGCATTGTGCATAAATTGAATGAAGCTAGTACTTCACAAGAGCACCCACCCTCTAACTTGGAGCCTTTTCAACCCACTCTACTAGAGGTAGAGATGAAAATGCTTTTGGCAGTGTTTTTACACGAAGAAGAATTTTTGTTCTTACATGATATTGAGAAGGCATTTGGTCTATACCTTGACGAATGCCTAAGCATTTTTGTTTGATCTCTGATGTTCCCATGGATAACTCTTCATACATAATTTAAAAACCAAGCCCAACAAGTCAGTCCATGGCCTAAAGCATGCATAAAAAGATGTATAAGAAGGTAGATTCACCATTCCAAGCAAACGGTTTGAGGTACATAGTGTATCAAAACATACATTTACATAAGTCATTATAACATGTATGGATAGATTTTTCTCGATAGAATTCCACTCAAAAAAGCCTAAGTTACTTCTTCACCAGCGGAACAATGAGTTTTATCATGACAAAAGCACTTCCGATTTCTTCTATCTTCCCAAAATCCGCACTCAAAGTTTTTTTAGAGGATCCATGTAATTGTACATGTTTGTGAGTACTGGAAATTGATGGGATAACATACATATTTGGTCATCACGAAGGTATGCATTGCATAAGCAACTTACCTTCTCAATTATATCTCCCATGTTCCTCCTCAAATGGATTAGTCGGCTTCATAGCGATTGCTTAAATATTTCTCTTGCATTCATACTCATAGTTTTCACATAAAATATAGGTATACACAGATAGGCACTTTGATTCAGATTGGGATGGATATCAAGGGTTCAATTGCTTCACACCAAGATATATGTTCGTGATTGGATTTGGCGTCATATTTTGGTATGATATTACATCATTGATCATATCTCTTTATGGATCTATATTCTACAAGCATAGGAAAGGAAAATGATGGATTTTTCTATACAAAATTTAAACACTCAAGAAAATACAACAGGGTATGCTATAATTTTGTGGGTTTCCACCGATAGGTATGTATTTTCTATTTTGTAATGTAATTTTCCATATCTTACATCCGTCAATGTAAGTTGATGTGGAGAGAAGAAAGACGTCAAGATCTCGTCAAAATATCTTTGGTAGCCCCTCTAAGCAAAGGCCAATCAACTAACATAGCTCAACGGGTCAATCGAGCATGTCTAGTAAAAGAAATTGAATTGAGTTAAGTAAAAGACATCACGTTCCACCAACATATCCACATAGGTATGAAACAAAGACTTCAAGTAGAAGGTTGCAAGATCAAAATCTGACCTCTAAGATGGCCTCTCTTTCAACATAATACTCCTCCCAAGATATTCTAAGTAAAAAAACATAAAATCCAAGTGACAAGATAGTTTGATCTTCAAGATTAAATTAAGAAACTAAAAAATTGTGTTATCATATTGACAAGGGACACATCAGAATTCATGTATTCCTTTATCCTTCATATGTGAATCATTAAATTCATTCATTCGTGTGCCTTCATATTTTGTTTCAAAATGTGAATGAATCCTTTCTTTGGTCTTTGTTTCTCTCACTTTATCTTTTTCAAACTCATTTACAAATCCAATTCATTCATATACAAACATAATCAATTCTTTTCATGTTCATCTCTTCATAAATGAAAGCCTTTATAAAAAATGTGATTCAAAAGGTTCTTAACTTACACATTCACAAGTTTATCTCATCATGCATGATAAGATCAATTGGGTCAATTAAATACTGAAGTGGTGTGATGGAAATGCACTATAGTGGATTCCTCTTCACATGAGCTTCATGATGATACCCCCACAAGCTCCAAACATCACACATAATACCCCTCATTGTACCTATAGAATATGTAGAAACCACACAGTACAAAGACAACACAAACACAAATTTCCTAGGTTTCGCAAATGCGACCAAACATCGAGTCTTTGGCTGACTAGACAACGATACGTTTTATTAAAAAACATATAAAAAAGTATCTAGTAGACATTTGGCCTTTCACATGGACATTAATGCTAACAAACTCCCACTAAAGGCCAACATGGCCAAAGTGAATATGGGAGAGAAATAAAGAATGATAAATAGTACATGATTGTAATTATAAAAACTATACCTCCAACTTGATGGTCATGTTACACAGTTCCATGTAACCCCCATCAATTACAATGTTGAAAGCTATCCTGTGGTAGAACCTTATTCAACACATCTACAACATTATCTTGAGTATGAATCTTCTCAAGAATAATGCGCTTAGTGTCTAAGCAATCTCTAATGAAGTGATACCTCACCTCAATGTGCTTGGTCTTTGCATGATAGATGGGATTTTGAGCCAAGGCAATGGTACTCTCACTATGATTACTAAGTGAATGAGGTACATGTTGAGGTAGACCCATGTCACAAGCAAGATGAGAAAGCCACAATGCTTCCTTACATGCCTCACTTGTTGCAAATACACTGCTTTTGTAATGGAAACAACTGTACATTCTTGAAGATGAGATCTCCAAGGGATAGAACCCCTAGCAAAGTGAAAAATATACCTTGATCTAGACTTTCAATTGTCTACACAACCAACAAAATCAAGATTTGTGTAACCAATAATAAATGTCTTTCCTCGAGCCAAGCATAGACACTTGTTCTTAGTGCCACTTAGATATCTCAAAATCATCTTGATTGCCTCCCACTCCTTTTGGATAGGATTTGACATGTATCTGCTCACAACTTCCACTATTAATGCAATGTCTAGTCTCATATAGCATACATCAGACTACCAACAACATATTGATAAGAAATTTTGGTAATGAATTCCTTTTCCTCATTTGATTTGGGGAAATCATGCTCGCTCAATTTCATGTACGTAGATAAAGGCGTACTCAATGGCTTGCCACCTTGCATATTGAACCTATGAAGTACTTTGGATATGCTATCACTTTGAGACAAGTATATGCATATTTTACTCCTATCATGAGTAACGCACATCCCAAGAATATGTTTGGCATCCCCTAAATCCTTCATATCAAATGTCTCATGCAACTTCTTTTTAAGGAATGACATGGCATCATAGGAATTCCCCGAAATTCAACATATCATCGACATAAAGTATCAATCATATCAAGCTAGGAGCTGAGCATGGCTTTATATAGAGACAATGATCCTCATTGCTTCAAGAATAGCCTTGAGACTTCATAAAACATCAAACTTTGGTATCATTGTCTAGGGGACGATTTAAGTCCATATAAGCTCTTCTTTAGCTTACATACTATACTTTCTTTTCTAAGAACTACATAAACCTCTAGTTATTCGATGTAAATCGCATCTACAAGATCTTCATGCAAGAAAGCAGATCTCATATCTGTTTGGATTATCTCTAAGTCCTCCATTGCAATGAATCCAAGCAATATGCATAGTGTAGCCATCTTGAATACTAGAGAGAAGATTCCCTAGAAATTAACACCATGTTGTTGCTTAGAACCCTATGCAATAAGTCATGCTTTATAATTTGGAGAAGCACTATTTGATATGAATTTTAGCTCATATACCCATTTACATGATAACGATTTTCCTAAAAGGTACAAAATTTCAAGTACCATTCTTGTCAATAGAATCCAATTCACTCATCATGGCATGCTACCACTTGACACACTACAACATATGAGGGGCATACCGACATTTTCCATACCGACGGTCATCCCTCAACATCAGCATGACCATTGAAAATGGTTGAAAAAAGCATGGAGGCAATACCGATGGTCATTTGATTGTTGCTATAATTGTTAAAAATAAATGGATGGTATATGCATCGGAAATACTAGGCACCGGTACAAGCATCGGTCTTAGCACCAGTAATTACGTGGAAATATCGGTGCTCATACCGGCATGCGTACCGATGCTCATACTGACACTCATATCGACGATGTGTTTTAACTGGACCCAAGAGCAAAAATTTGACATTTGCTCGCATTTTCAATGTAGTTCTGCTACTATCAAGTTTGCACGTGCGAACTGCATTGTGAGCATATTGTGTACACACACACACCTATCTCTCTCTCTACACACACCTCTCTCTTTCTCTAGATCTCGAATTTTGGTACGTATCGCATATACTCTAGGGCCCTTTCTCTTTCTCAATGTTTTCTCCTTTCTAATTTCTCTTCTCCTTAGTTTTGTAGGAGGTTTTTGGCATCGGTTCTTTGGAATTTGATGAATGAAAATCTTAAGTGGACTTTGACAACAATGATCCAAAGAATTACATTGATGTAAGTGATTGTTTTGTTCTCCATTGACATAGAGTGAGAAAGAGAGAGAGAGAGAGAGAGATGTGAGAGAGAGAGAGAGAGATGAAAGAGAGATCTAGAGAAATATAGATAGATAGATAGATCCATAGATATATAGAAAGAGAGAGAAAAAGAGAGATATGAGAGTGAGAGAGAGAGAGAGAGAAAAAAGAGAGAGGGAGAGAATGAGAGAGATGAAAGAGATAGAGAGAGATGAAATAGAAAGATAGAGAGAGATGAAAGAGAGAGAGAGAGAGATATAAAGAGAGATACACACATACATACTCATGTATATGCATGCATACATACATTCACACATATAGACACATGCATATGCATTCATATATACACACATATACACACATATGCATACATACATTCACACACATACATACACACACTCACACATACACACACACTCACATACATATTGTTGGTGCAATTAAGCCCAAGTCTACACACTTGATCACTTCACATAAGCTTGATGTATTAAGATATCAATTGGAAGGATTCATATGTACAACCTCTTGCAACTTTGAGTTATAATTACTCATTGTAAAAGGACATTAAACCAATGAGGAGTTAGGAAGCATATAATCTCGTATCTTTTGGTAGTTGAGTCAAGAGAGAATCAATCCTATACTTTAGGATATGCTTTATTGGTAGATATTTGAATTCAAATTCAAATCCTTGGCTCCAACAAAAGCTATAAAAGAGGACATGAAAAGCCCGCATGTATCGAGAGGTTCAGAGATCATATTCATGCATTCTCATTGAGAAGACGAGCTCACCTCATAGCTCACTCTTTCCTTACTCATTGGGCAATAAATTATTGCCAATGACATTGTACGTTTACATGATTTAATACATACAAGTTCATTACTTCCTACTCTCATATCTCTATCACACTCCATCAGAATAATGAATTTGTCTAAGCTTCTTCTCACTGTTTAGTGCATCATTTCATGTGATTTAAGGCATGAAATCTTAAGCATATTCTCTACTTTAATCCTACAAAGTTTCATTTATAATGGCTCACTCGATAATCAGATATTAATCAAACAATTTCTCACTCGTCTGTGACTGTCAAGGCCCGTAAAAGTTGGGATGCAAGCTTTATTTCCAAAACATATTTCTTTGCATATATTTTATCATTTTAGATGATTTCACTCATGATTGGTATCTTGTTAAGATAATTGAAGTTCCCCAAAAGGAATTTTATTAATTTTTGTTGTACTTAGAGAATTGAGTAAAACTTTTAGTGGGTGTCTCAACCAAAATGGCAAGTTTTGTACATTGGATCATATGCCTACCTATCCATTTTGATCCTATCATTTGTGCATCATCTTCCAAGCAACATATGTGATCATTTATGCTTATTAACTAGCTAAAGAGGCCCACAATACTCTGCAACCATCACTTATAACAGGTGTGCAGCAGGTTTTAGCTACACCAACTCATCTCTTGTGATTATCCACCATCTCCTCTAACAGTAGTATCAGAGCAAGCCCAATAAAAATGGGAAATGTTTTTCCATCCTTCATTGAGAAATTGGAGAGGAAAAACTACTCAGAATGTTCCCTAAGGATGCAAGCATACCTTCAAGGGAGAAGCTTATGTGGATACATCTCAAGAGATGAAGAAATGCCAATCTTGAGGAGCAAGAATCAACCAACAAGGGAAGAGCAAGAGAAGCTAACCACATGGTCTGCAAAGGATGCTCTTGCAAGGTCATATCTACTGAACACAATCTCTGATTTCTTGTTAGCACATGCTAGAAATTGTAAAACCTCCCAAGAGACTTGGGAACTGCTTTCATCATACTTCTCCTCGAACAAAAAAGCAAGGAAGAATTTGTTGTCGATGGTATTCACAACCTATAAGAAACAACCAAAGCAAGGATTGGTTGATTATGTAACCAAAATAAAAGATGTTGCAGACCAACTTGCAAGCATTGGACAAGAGATAGAGGAAGAGCACATTGTGAGGCAGATCATCAATGGAATAAGAGTTGACACACACTTGCAGGTGTTGGTGGCTAGTTTTTTGGGTTGTGCATTTAGCCTTTTAGTTTCATTTTACTACATATATTGAGCACATATACACTATGTACGCTTCTGTGGAAACCACTTATGTATGTCCATGTGGCCATTGATATAGTGGTTATGTTTTTGCATAAAGCCTTTTACATTTGATAAAGAGGGTGGTGGTGAGGTTTTCTTAACTGGGAGACACCCATATGTCGGGATCTCTTTGGTGATGCAGGTGGAAGACTTACCCACCCTCACCATCGTAGATGTATGATAGTTGTTCATAGGTGCCCAATACGCCTAGTTGGCTTCTTTTGGGTAACTGATTATATGCAGTGGAGTCAATGATTCATTATGCAAGTAAACATGTAAGTACTTGTAGTTTTATGAGATTCTGACACTAGCCATATGTTCATTTTGCGAAAGATACTCTGGAAAATGATTCTTTGGTTTTGTCAACTATACAGTGGTCAATTTACTCCTTGATATACTTGTTGGTGTGAGCACATTTATTCTCACATAATCCTTTTGGTTGGTCATTATTGTTCATTGATTCATTTTTCTAGGAATATTGTTGAATTCTCTACCAAAATCTAACACTTGGTGTAGCGGGACATTCGAGCAAAAAGAAAAGAAGAAGAAAATCAAAGTCTAGAACGGCTCAATAGAAATAAACATAACAAGAACAAGTCCCTGCAAGAAGCCCCGCAGGGGCGCATAACCCATCTCTGCACAGAGCCCCGCAGGGGCACACACACCAAGGAAAAGCACACAGCGGGAAGGAGGAACCAGGGCCAACAAGTATTCCATATGAGGGTGCTTTAACCTATTGAGTCACAGAGAATTCAGATCAAGGCTTACGATCCTCATATGTGCACTGATGGCGTGCGTGGCAAACCGAATTAACAGGCTTTGAGTAATATAGCAAGGTCCGATATGTGAAACCAGGACAAATCAGAGCGCCTCTAAAACGTAATGCAAGATCAAGAATCAGGTAGAACTGACCAAAGGATGTGTGTGCTGATCGAGACAAACAAGAAGTAAAGCCTGTCAAGGGACGACAGAGACAAAGAGGGGAAGAGTGTTGCAGAGTAAACGAGCATAAGAGGAGAGCCCCAAAATTTTCAAAATGATGGGCATATTTTTTCTTCTTCGAGGTCTTCAAGAATTCCCTCAAGCCATGTAAATGCACTAGAGGAGTCCTCTAGTTGCATAATCCCAAGTTGTTGTAAAATATCCCTTGTAAAATAGAAGGAGATTAGTCTTTTAGTGAATAAAGTGCCGGTCTCTTGTGTGAAAGGACCAAACTTAGGGCACATGTATATAAGTCACTTTGTGACTCTTTGTAGAGACTTTTTGCCATTGTGAAGAAGGAGCTCTTCTGAATTTTCGAATTTGCCTCTTTCCTGCAGATTTCTATCTTCTCTTTGATCTTGTATGTGTGTGTAATGCTTGGAATGTGTGTGTAGGACTGTTGTCTACCCCTCCCCACTTTTTTTGAGCTACTGTAGTGTGTGTGCGTGAGCTTGTAGGAGTTGTGGTGTCAGTGTGGGTGCTTTCTGCCATTCACTATTTAGGTCATAACTTGAAACAAAGTTGTCAGAATCTAGTGAAACCACTTCCAATAGATGCGTCTTGTCGAGAGCTTCGAAACGAGTACCCTACTGACTATATTCGGAGTTTTGAGCTGGGAGAAATCCTCGAATTACTGAAAACTGTTGTAAGAGGTATCGCGGCAAACACTTTCAGGATTTCAGTGAGTTTGAGAGGTGGATTAGTCTTTTCTCATGCATGATAGCTTAACCACTTCATTTTCCATCATGTGTGCACATGTCTTCATACACTTGGTTAGGTCATTTGATCGTATTGACATTTGAATGTGTGTTGATTTCCCACTATATGCACTTGTGTGGCAATAGAGGTACAGGCACAAGTCCTTGAGTCTTCTTGACTCAGGTACACACGTTTTTGGCACCGTTGCCGGGGAACACTCAACCAAGGTGCCCTCGTGATGGTTATAGATCGAGTGTGATAGAATCGTACTTGTAGAAGTGAATTTGTCCTGTGGCAATTTAGTCAATCACTTCAACACTTGTTACTTCATATCTCAGAGGTGTGTGTGATAAGTTTTAGGTTTAGGGTTAGGGGGAAGGAAGAGAAGGAGGAGTTAGGGTTAGGTTAGAAGAAGTGGAGTAGGGAGGAGAGGAGAAGTAGGAGTAGACAAAAATCAACAAAAAAATCCCCAAAATCACCAAGAAAATTAGCAAAATTCAAATTCTGTCAAAAAGAAGTATAAAAGCCAAAAAATCTGACTCATTTGATACTTCACTGCTTACTGGTATCGTTAGCGAGCAGCGACTGGTATCGCGTGGGAGATATCGTGTGCTTCAGGCCTTCAAAGCTAGGTTTGAGTTCAAAAGTGCAAGCAGTACCATACAAAGGTAAGATCCCTCAAGAGTATCTGACAAAAAAACACATTGAACATGCATAAACGCGTGATTAAGAGCATGCACAGTATCGCGGGGGGGAAAGTTGTGTCTTCTTAGCTTCTTTGTGAGGTACAGTGACCTAGGAGTGAAGAGGAGAGTAAGGGGAGCAAGGGGGTGCAAAAATTTTGGATTTTTCTTGCATTTTGGCTTGAGTATCGCGATCGGTTGAGGTTTGGTATCGCGATACCAAAACTCCCTTGTATCGCGATATTCGCCGAAGTATCGTATCGCTTGATATCTCTCTTGGTATCGCGATACCATTTTGGTATCGTGATCCCGAGTTGGTATCGCGATCGCTCTTGGCGGAGATATCGTATCGTCGGGTACCAGTCTTGGTATCGCGATACCATTGTGGTATCGTGTCGCCAAGTTGGTATCGCGATCTCACCTGATCCAGTGGTATCGTATCGTTACCTTCATTGGTATCATATCGTCTCACTTGGCATCAAGTATCGCGACACCACTTCGGTATCGTATCGTGTGAATCGAGATATCGTATCGTCTTGCATCTTCAGTATCGTATCGTTGTCGTCGAGATTTTCTCTCCTCTCTCACTTGTGAAGGCCTACAAAAAACATATTTGGTGAAGGTAGACAGAATTCCCCGAGAAGTCCAGGATGCATCAAGGATGTCAAAGGAAGGTCACATACAAAGTTTCAAAGAAATCAAGAAAGTCCATGGTAGCGGTCAAAGCTGGTCAAAGCTGGTCAAAGTTGGGAAATTAGGGTAAAAATTTCATTGTCACCAAATTAGATGAAAATCCATATACTTGTAAAGATTGTCAAAGGCAGTCTATAGCCCAAATTTCAGCAGAAAATGGATTTTGTAGCACATTGATATGCTATGTTCATTTTGGAAAAATGTAATTTTTCTAGTTTGACCCTACAAATTCTTGTATAGAAAATTATGTTAGCCATATGGTTTGGCATGTATAAAGACCATATGTGGCTACATATTTGTATAAAGTTTCAAGGCTATCCGAGCTTCCTAGACACCTTAATGCCACCTTGCAAGCTTCCAAATGTAGTCAAACTTGTACAAGTTAGATTCAGATGGGAGTTTTTTCTGCATATTCCTGAAGGAGATCTTTGGAAACATAGTCCTACAATGTTTCATCTTCATCAAAGCCTATTTGGAGGGTCAAAGAGTACAAAGTCCAGTTTTCAGGATCACCGCAGTTTTCTAGTTTAAGCAAATTGAAGGGTTGAAGGGCCACCACATGGCGAAAGCTGATTGAGCCATGTTGTACGATCAAGATGAGCTCATATTCAAGGGTGGAGATGCACTTATGCTTAAAGCAAGGAGGATCCACGAATTTTTTCCATAAAAGAGGACCTTTTTTACAATCAAAGATCAATAATGCAGCATTTCTCCAAAAATAGTGGCTTATCTTATCCGAATTGATGTCAGCACTCATCCGACGGTCCAGATCATCCCCAGATCCAATGGTGGAGAATGAGGGCGCCTAAATTTCACTCCTTTACACTAGATTTGATAGAAAGAACAATTCCAAGCCATTGATTTGATTAATCAAATGGTTGTAATCGAAAGTAGTGATCCTAGAGTTGAGAGTTGATTTCTCTAGATCCAAGGGCCCAAATTCATTCAAAAAACTATATAAACCCCCCTCCAAACTCCTAGAGGATCATTGTTAGGCATCCATAGGGCTCATGCTAGCTTACGGTTTCCTTGAGACGATCACCCTCGGTTGAGCGAGTGAGGATCCAAGGTGAGCTAGTATGAGTATAGAACCTAGTTTCAAATTTAAGTTAGAACTCCAATCTAGGATAGGCTCTTGAAACCAGCATCTCTATCTTGACTCACCCTCGGTGGAGCGTGTGAGTGAGTTAGAGCTGATTTTAATGAGTCTTAGACTTCTTTAGTTAGACGTTACGAGCCTAGACAGACATAGGGTCACTGGAGTGGAACTCACCTTCTTACGTGTGACATTCGGTTGAACTGTCATGGTTTGAGGGTCGGAACCACCTTTGATCAGTAGACTGCTTAGCATGACGTACCACGACGATATTTTACATGTAACTTAATTCAAATTCTTTTAATTCATGTCACTTGTCACTTGTCTCTTGTCTCCTCTCTCAGTCTCTTAAGTATTTTTACATGTCTTCTATTTCTTCTATGTGTGAGAAGGCTCCGCAGTATTGCGTTGAACCAGTGAGGATGTTTCTTTGAGCTTGTGAGTGAAATCCATCATCATAATTCACTTGCATGTATATAATCCATACAAATCCATACATATTTATTAGTTTCTGAAAGTGTATAAGAAGCTCCAATATTGGACCATTCTTCCTTTCGAAACTGATTTATGTGTAAGGATTCCATCTATTCTCGTCATGCATACATATCATCCAAAGAAGGCTATACATATGGATTAGAATTAGGAAGTGTTTAAGAAGCTCCTCCAATGGACCATTCTTCCTTCCAAATTTGATTCGTGTGTATGGTTCTCTTTCATTCTTATCATTCATGTCATCAATCTAACTTGCACACCTACATTCCCATTCCCATAATTATTTCAAAATCTCTCTCTTCTCCATACTCAACATTAATGTCACCTTCACATCTTTAAACCTTCCAACATTCATTAGCTTCATACACCCTGTGTGTGCGACGATCGGACCCGATCCACCCGGATTGCGATCACCTCCACATTTGAACCCGACGTGAAACGCTTCGTGGCATTTGCTTCTGATCTTGTTGGGAGGTTGTGATCCATATCTTTTGTTTCATATTTTTCATCCTCATCATATCATCATCATCAGTCTTGAGTGTTGCACTGGATTTCTCACAGTATCGTGCACATCTTCGTCGTGAAGTAAACGCTTTGTGAGAGATCTAGAGCATCGTGCATCACTTGCTTATTCACATAAGATGGAGGAAGGATTCAAATCCCTTATTGTTGAGAAACAAGGCCAAAGAATAGTCTCTTCTATGTTGAGGGAGGAGGGAAAATTCAATGGCATCAACATCACAAGCTACTTAGATTTGTTTGAAGAGCAATCTATGATTTTTGGTCTTCCCGAAGATCTTTTGATATCATTCTTTGAACGAATTGTTGATAGCTCTATCATAAACCGTGTCACTCAATATGATAGTCTTCCTTGGAGTGATTTTAGAAAGGAGATGCTCAAAGAATTCTATCTTGAAGATTATAGCCAACATAATCGAGATGGATTCTTACGATGGGTCAATTCTCCAAAGCCTAGTAGCTCTATTACTCACTTACAAAATGAGTATATTAGACGCTATGAACAACTTCCTGATGAGGATAAGATAACTTTGGAACCTGATCTTGTGATCAATTTTCTTAAGCTTCTTCATCCTGAAACTCGTAGGGAAGTTGAACGACGATTAGAAGAACCAGATAAGCGCTATGGTCTTACTGACAATTGGCAAAAAGTGCGTAAAGTAGTAGAGGCTGTAGCCCATAGACATCAAAGACAATCCATGCTTTATGAGCAAACTAGTCTTCCTCAAGCTAGCCTTCCACAAACTAAGGAGCAAGTTAGAGAACAATCCCATGCTATGCTTTTTGACTCTACTCCTATTCCTCAAATGATGGAGCCTAATCAAGGTTTTAAAGTAGAGCCAAATAAAAGTGTAGTTGAACAATCTCAAGTGGATATTCTCACTAAGCAAATGGAAAGTCTTATTGCTACACAATCCAATTTGGCCAAGACTATAGATGCTTTACAATCTAATTACACCAAAACTTTCCAAAATCAAATGAACCCAATGACTTTTCAAGAGCCTAATCAACATGTTATAGCTACCAATCAAAATCCACAAGTAGCTCCTACTCAAGCATATCAAGTTCCTCCAATGCATAATCCTCCAATGCATAATCCTCCAATGCATAATCCTTCAATGCAAAATCCTCATCCTCATGTGCAAAATCCTCAAATGTATCAAAACCTGTATCCTCAAGCTTCTCAAATAGCTTTTCAAAATCCTCAAAATCAAAATTTTCAAAATCATCAACCATATAATATGGAAGCTCCTCTTGCACCTCAAGTACCACATGTTGCTCCCCAAGCTCCTCAAATACATCAATTGCATTTTCAAAATCCTAATTATCCTGTTCAAGCAATACCTTATCAACAAAATCCTCAATTTCAAAATTTCCCACCACAAGTTAATCAAAATCCTCAAAATCAAAATGGTTTTGTGCGTGGCCCTCGTAGGTGTCCTTGGTGTGATTCGTTAGAGCACTTTTTGAGAGATTGTGAATTATTGAAGGCTGCTAAGGAGCAACGACTAGTAATAGACATAGACAAGAAAATCTGTGACTATCGATCTAGGCTACCTTTGCAAGGAAATTATGGTAAGGGAGGAATGAAAAAACATTATGAAAATATAACCATAATGGACGTAGGAACTAGAGGAGTGAAACTAGAAGCTCTTGATGAACAACAAGTAGAATCAAGTAAACCCACAAAGGAAGGTGATTTTTCCATAGAGGCTTTAGTAAGAGCACGGGATGAGATTAGGAGAATAACGGCTTGGGAGTCACCGATAGAAGATCAATCTCTTATTTCTCACATATCCAATGTAGAAGAAAAACGAAAAAGAGATGAAGCTGAGCCTAGTGAAAGAAGAGTGACTCGAAAACAAACCTCAGAGGCAATAGAAACAATCATAGAGCAAGGAGAAACATCACAATCCAAAGATAAAAAACAAGAATCAGAACCCAATGAACAAAAACAAGAGGAGAAACAAAAAGGGAAGAAGACAAAGCAAAGAAAAACAGAACCAAAGCCTTTAGATAAACAAGAACAATCAAAACAAAC
This sequence comes from Ceratopteris richardii, assembly GCA_020310875.1. Lineage (NCBI taxonomy): Eukaryota > Viridiplantae > Streptophyta > Polypodiopsida > Polypodiales > Pteridaceae > Ceratopteris > Ceratopteris richardii. Next base: position 144,117,693 of record CM035410.1, read on the forward strand.
TGAAGACCAAACACGAGAACATGAACAAAAACAAAAACCTGAGCAAAAACAAAAGAAACCAAAGAGAAAACCTAAAGCCATCTTGATTTCAGAAATTGAGAGAAAAATAGATCCTATGGAGATTTTAGATGACATTTTGCTTAAGAGTCAAGTGACTATGTCTTTAGAACAAGTTTTCTCTATTGCAAAGCCTGTTTTTAAAGATAACTTTATCGGCCTAATTAAAAGGAAGAGGTTTCCGCTTAATCTAGATACTGAGATGCAAGATTCTCTAGATCAAGATCAAGCTATGAATGAAGCCTTAAACTTTGATGAATCTGATGAAGAGGACTTTGATGATGATGAAGTAAATGTTAATAAAAATTTCTTAGGACCTATTCAACCTGACCATGAAAATCATGAAAACAATCCTGAAAGTCACTTTAAAAGAACATTTTGGTCTAGAGGTACATCAGAGATGCATGTTAAAATAGGAAATGATAAGAACACTATCACTGTAAATGCATTAGTAGATTCCGGCTCTGAAATCAATGTGATTTCAAGAGAAGTCTATGATAAGTTTCGATGGCCCATAGATAAAGATTGTGGATGGCGTATGAGAACTGCAGATAATGGTGTAGGTACCCTGTATGGAGCTTGTGCTAGTGTGTCCATATCCATAGGAGGAATCACAGAAGAGTTTCACTTTTTTATTCAAGATAATTGCTCCTATGAAGTTCTCTTAGGTCAACCCTTTATTTGTGAGAGTCGTATGGAAACTAAAGCCATGGATGATGGGTCTACCTATGCTAGATTCAAGTCTAAGGATGGAATGCAATCACTTCAAGTCATGACAGTAGGAGTGAATCATCCTAGGAATCGATTGTCAATTAGAAAGAAACCTATTGTTACTCATGGTCATGAGCATGCTTGTAGTGATTGTGCACCTCGATTCATGTTTGGAGCTACATATGATCAAAATTTCAGATAGAATCCATTGTTGAGCGGGACAATAGTGGATATTGGTTTGACATCTCGCATCCAACCAACATGTACAATAGTTTGTCACTTTGTTTTCCACATTCTAGATTAGATTTTCTTCATAAAAGTCAATTTTCCAAGTCTTTTATCCAAAAAACCCAAAAAAATTATAAAAACAACAAAATCATGGAACATGATGAGAACATTGAGCATGTGATTGAGACATCTCATTGTTTCTCTACTCTTGAGGAGTTAGAGTTATGTCTTCAACAAAATTCTAATTCCCATATTATTCTTCTTTCTTCCCTTGATGAGTATGCTCTAATCCAAGAGTATGCTCTCAATGTTGACAAGTGCTCACAATTTAACCAAACACATGATGCCTTAGTTGAAACAAAGTACAAAACTGTAGACAAAAAAATCAAACCCATAGCTCAACCATTACCTCAAGGAAGTAATGAAAAAATTATTGATGTGAAAAATGATCCAATTCTTCGGGATAAGAAAAACATAGGACATAAATTCACGGATGAGACAATCAAACATGTGAGAATTGGTAGAGATGATGACTTTCTTTTGCCAGCAGAGAGAGATAAATTTGAGAGAGTTATACGTAGCCATGGAAAAGCCTTTACTATGTATCCTCATGAGATTGGTTGTGTAGATCCTAAGCTAGTTGCACCCATGATAATCTTTACTATTCCACATATTCCATGGAATCTTTGTCCTATACCTGTTCCAAAGGCTCACTTACCTGAGCTAATGAAACTACTTAAGGAGAAGATAAACATGAGAATTTTAGAGCCATCTTTTGCACCTTACTCAAACAGATGGTTCACTGTGCCTAAAAAGAATGGGAAACTACGTTTTATTCAAGATCTCCAACCCGTCAATAAAGTCACCATAAGGAATGTAGGAACAGGACCCGTTGTAGATGAGTTTGCTGAATCATTTTCAGGACATTCTATCTATTCAATGGGTGATTTATATTCTGGATATGACCAATTCCAGTTAGCAATTGACAGTCGTGACATAACCACAATGAAAACTCCTTTAGGCTTAGTGCGAATGTGTACTTTACCTCAAGGAGCGACTAATTCTGTGGCTCATATGATGAGTGCTATGAATATGGTCTTACATGACTTTATCCCTCATATAACTATGCCATTCATTGATGATATTCCAATTAAAGGGAGTGAGGAACGTGTAAAGGACATTACTTTAGATTCATCGGGATGTCGTAAATTTGTTCTTGACCATATCTCTGATTGTGAAAGAATATTTCAACGATTTGAAGAGGTAGGTCTCACATTTTCCATAGAGAAATCTGTTTTTGGTGTCAACGAGGTGCTTATTGTTGGACATTTATGTGGCCATTATGGTCGAAAGCCATACCCACAAAAAGTTGATGCCATTAGCAAGATTTTTGAAACATGTAACAACGTGAGTGAGGTACGTAGATTTCTTGGTGCTTGTATCTTTTATGTTATTTGGATCCCACACTTTGCTCATGTTGCTGATTGTCTTTATGAATTGTTGAGGAAGAAACGAAAATTTATTTGGACTGACAAACACACTCAAGCTATGCGTAAATTGAAGAAATTATTGCTTGAAGCTCCCATCCTTAAGCGTGTAGACTATTCTGCTAACAAACCTATTATATTGACTGTTGATACTAGTCCTATTGGTATAGGTTGGGTCATAAGTCAAGACGATAGTGAAGGGAATAGATATGCAATTAGGTTTGGTGCCAAAATTCTACATGAAACACAACAAAAATATCCACATATCAAACGAGAACTATGGGGTATGGTAACAGCTTTGAAAATAGACAAAGAATATTTCATTGATGCAAATGTCAAAGTTGAGACTGATTGTTTGCCTCTCATTGGAATGATAACCAATTGTTCATCTCCTGATATAGCCATGCTTAGATGGATCTCATATATTAAGTTCATAAATCCTGAATTAGTTCATATTTCAGGTAAGTCAAACTCAGTTGCTGATATGTTATCGAGAGCTAGATTTGATGATGATCTTGAAAGTGATCTAATAAAGAATGTGAATTTAGTTGACTATGTTCCACATATATATGAGTATGAGCAATTTCATGAGTCTGAGTACGAAAATGAATGGAGAGACATAGGAAAGTATCTTAGTACACTACAACCATTACCTAACTGGACTACGAATAGATTCCGTAACATTAGGAAACGAGCTTATAACTTTTTCCTATGTAATGGTTATCTTTGGAGACATGCTAAGGGTAAGGTTAAGAATCCACAACGAGTCCTAGGAAAACGAGGTCTTCAATTGCAAGTAATGAAGGAAATGCATGAGACATTATGGGCAGGTCATAAAGGATTTTTTGGAACATATGAAAAAATTAGAAGTACCTATTATTGGCCTAGGATGTATGTTGACATTAGTAGCTATGTTTCTACATGTTCTACTTGTCAACTTCATTCATCAGTCAAACATAGAGATCCGTTGCATCCTACTTATCCACCTTGTATTCACTACAAGTGGGTAGTAGATCTTGTAACTATGCCTAAAGGTATCGACAAAATGCGTTACATTGTACTTGCAAGAGAAGACTTAACTAATCATGTAGAGGGACGTGCACTACGATCTAAGACCACTTCCAATGTTTGCAAATTCTTGCTTGAAGATGTCATAAGTCGCTTTGGGTACATAGAGAAAGTAGTTGCCGATCGTGGAGAGTTAAATGCGAGAGAAGCTAAAGAGTTCTTTGAGCGTCACGGTATTCGTTTGTCTCTCACCACTGCATATAATCCAGAGGCCAATGGTAAAATAGAGAGAGGGCATCCACCTATTGTGAAAGCCATATCTAAAGCATGTAACGGTGACATCAAACAATGGCCTAAATTCTTACCTTTTGCACTTTGGGCAGATAGAATGACGTCCACACGCACTACTGGGTATATGCCTGCTGAACTCATGTACTATCAAAAACCATTGTTTCCAATTCAGTCTCATATTTCTGCATGGTCAAATTTGCCTTGGTCTGAAAACATGTCTACTGATGATTTTTTGAGTTTGCGTATTAAACAGTTAGAACAAGGTAAATTAAGACTTGATGATGTTGTTGAAAAATTAAGAGAATCTAGAATGAAGAACAAGCATTATTTTGATAAAACTCATCGATTGCGTCCTAAGCCAATTGAAGTAGGAGATTGGGTGCTCATTTATGATAGTACATTTGACTCTCAATATGATGCACGCAAAAAGCTCACTCAACGGTGGTTTGGGCCATACATTGTATCAAAAGTCAACAACAATGGTACGTATGCTCTTTGTGAATTAAATGGTGTTGCACTAAAAACTTTGATTGCAGGTAAAAGGATAAAGTTATTCAAGAAGCGTGATAATGACGAGTACATTTTGGATGAGGACATTGGAGAAGATGACAACAATGAGGCCGATTCATAAACAGGAGTATCCATGTTATAAAATTTTTTAAAAAAAAAAAAATGAAAAAAAAAAGAAAAAAAAAATGAAAAACATCATTAATTTTTCAAGTTCATGTTGCTTTGTTTTTTTTCAAGTTCATTCTATTTTTTTTCCATGCTTGTTTCATGCATGTTTTTTTTCAGTCTTTGCATCACATTGCATATCCACATCACTTGAGTCAAAAAAGGCAAATGATGATTTCTCTACTTGTGTAAAATTGTATCTTAAGTAGTAACTTATCTACTAAGGAATTGATTATAATCTAGGATTGTGGAAAGATAGGGCATGTAGATTTGGAGGTTTATTCTGGTGACATGACTTTCATATATAAACATGCATATGTATCCTGTATCGAAAGCATAATTGTTGAAATCCTATCTCCTGCTATAGCATGTTTCTACATCCTTAGTCCATCTCACAGCACTTGTATCGGAGTTTAAACGACTGTTCTCCGTCATCAAAAATGGTTGTACCTTGTATCGGGGTTTAATTTTTCCTCGTCAAAAAAAAAAAAAAAAAAAACTACATGTTACCAAGAAGTTTACACTTTCTTCCACCCCAAAAAAGTGATCGTAACCATAAAGTTGCCGAATCATCATCATCATCGAAAAAAAAAAAAAAAGAGCAAGCCAAAGGAGGATAAAGAGGCATAGTAGAATAAATCACGGGCTATATAAGCAGATTTATGCATTAGTGGAGTTTAGTTAGATTTCCTTGCATGTTATTAGAGAAAGAGCATATTCATATTTATGTAGGAAAGGAGTTGATCTAAAATAAGCTAAAGATGAAAGATGTCTCTTGAAAATCCTAAATCTTTGTTTATAATCATATTTAAGGTAGATTGCTTTATGAAAAAGGTACAAAATTTTCTTCAAGATGAGAGGAACTGATGCTTAAAACGACTCAATACATCCACTTCCACTTCATATTGATGCTTGTTTTTTTTCTTTCTTGTTGCCAATGTTGCTTGTTCATTTGCATATATGTTGCCTATTTGTTCATGCATATTCATGTTGCCTGTTTCAATTCTTTCTTTCATGCAAATTTTTCTTCATGCCGCGTTACCTACTTATTCATGCATATAATCAATTTTCCTTCCATGTTTCTTATGTTGCCTATAAAAGAATTTGATGCCTGGAACATTTTGTTTTTCAGAGATGCTAGAGTGGCGCTTCCGGAGGAATCGCAGGTTTAGTGGGGGCGAATGTCGTCGAGATTTTCTCTCCTCTCTCACTTGTGAAGGCCTACAATAAACATATTTGGTGAAGGTAGACAGAATTCCCCGAGAAGTCCAGGATGCATCAAGGATGTCAAAGGAAGGTCACATACAAAGTTTCAAAGAAATCAAGAAAGTCCATGGTAGCGGTCAAAGCTGGTCAAAGCTGGTCAAAGTTGGGAAATTAGGGCAAAAATTTCATTGTCACCAAATTAGATGAAAATCCATATACTTGTAAAGATTGTCAAAGGCAGTCTATAGCCCAAATTTCAGCAGAAAATGGATTTTGTAGCACATTGATATGCTATGTTCATTTTGTAAAAATGTAATTTTTCTAGTTTGACCCTACAAATTCTTCTATAGAAAATTATGTTAGCCATATGGTTTGGCATGTATAAAGACCATATGTGGCTACATATTTGTATAAAGTTCAAGGCTATCCGAGCTTCCTAGACACCTTAATGCCACCTTGCAAGCTTCCAAATGTAGTCAAACTTGTACAAGTTAGATTCAGATGGGAGTTTTTTCTGCATATTCCTGAAGGAGATCTTTGGAAACATAGTCCTACAATGTTTCATCTTCATCAAAGCCTATTTGGAGGGTCAAAGAGTACAAAGTCCAGTTTTCAGGATCACCGCAGTTTTCTAGTTTAAGCAAATTGAAGGGTTGAAGGGCCACCACATGGCGAAAGCTGATTGAGCCATGTTGTACGATCAAGATGAGCTCATATTCAAGGGTGGAGATGCACTTATGCTTAAAGCAAGGAGGATCCACGAATTTTTTCCATAAAAGAGGACCTTTTTTACAATCAAAGATCAATAATGCAGCATTTCTCCAAAAATAGTGGCTTATCTTATCCGAATTGATGTCAGCACTGATCCGACGGTCCAGATCATCCCCAGATCCAATGGTGGAGAATGAGGGCGCCTAAATTTCACTCCTTTACACTAGATTTGATAGAAAGAACAATTCCAAGCCATTGATTTGATTAATCAAATGGTTGTAATCGAAAGTAGTGATCCTAGAGTTGAGAGTTGATTTCTCTAGATCCAAGGGCCCAAATTCATTCAAAAAACTATATAAACCCCCCTCCAAACTCCTAGAGGATCATTGTTAGGCATCCATAGGGCTCATGCTAGCTTACGGTTTCCTTGAGACGATCACCCTCGGTTGAGCGAGTGAGGATCCAAGGTGAGCTAGTATGAGTATAGAACCTAGTTTCAAATTTAAGTTAGAACTCCAATCTAGGATAGGCTCTTGAAACCAGCATCTCTATCTTGACTCACCCTCGGTGGAGCGTGTGAGTGAGTTAGAGCTGATTTTAATGAGTCTTAGACTTCTTTAGTTAGACGTTACGAGCCTAGACAGACATAGGGTCACTGGAGTGGAACTCACCTTCTTACGTGTGACATTCGGTTGAACTGTCATGGTTTGAGGGTCGGAACCACCTTTGATCAGTAGACTGCTTAGCATGACGTACCACGACGATATTTTACATGTAACTTAATTCAAATTCTTTTAATTCATGTCACTTGTCACTTGTCTCTTGTCTCCTCTCTCAGTCTCTTAAGTATTTTTACATGTCTTCTATTTCTTCTATGTGTGAGAAGGCTCCGCAGTATTGCGTTGAACCAGTGAGGATGTTTCTTTGAGCTTGTGAGTGAAATCCATCATCATAATTCACTTGCATGTATATAATCCATACAAATCCATACATATTTATTAGTTTCTGAAAGTGTATAAGAAGCTCCAATATTGGACCATTCTTCCTTTCGAAACTGATTTATGTGTAAGGATTCCATCTATTCTCGTCATGCATACATATCATCCAAAGAAGGCTATACATATGGATTAGAATTAGGAAGTGTTTAAGAAGCTCCTCCAATGGACCATTCTTCCTTCCAAATTTGATTCGTGTGTATGGTTCTCTTTCATTCTTATCATTCATGTCATCAATCTAACTTGCACACCTACATTCCCATTCCCATAATTATTTCAAAATCTCTCTCTTCTCCATACTCAACATTAATTTCACCTTCACATCTTTAAACCTTCCAACATTCATTAGCTTCATACACCCTGTGTGTGCCACGACCGGACCCGATCCACCCGGATTGCGATCACCTCCACATCGTTTCTAGCCTCAAATATCGTATCGCGAGGATTTCGGTATCGTATCGCTACCTTCGGCAGTATCGTATTGTCCGCTTGTGTTATTCGTATCTTCTGTGGGAAGTGCTGCTCAGGTTAGTCATCACTCCATCTACTCAAAAACTTCTAGTGATTCGGAGGAGGAAATACCCATGGCATCGGAAGACATGCAGTGTCCAACACCGAATAGGAATTTCATGTCTACTGTGGAAGGAGATTACTATACCTCCTTACAGTATGTGTCCACTAACGCCCAGGAGATCCCCATCTACCTGGATGGCTTAAATAGATCGGTGGCTAGGATGGTAACTTCCCTTAATGCCACAATTGTACCCCGACCTGCTGTCAAGTACGAGGGAGGTGCGTATGTAGACAAAATTGGTCATATCTACATTGTGACTGAATTCCCTCAGAGGATCAACGAAAGGGGAGAGTTTGTGGACCCAAACAACTCCGAAAGAGCACACCCTGAAGAGTTTGTGACTACCCCTAGGGGCAGGTCTCAAGTGTCACGGGTCTTGAGAGGAGATTTGATACCTCAAGATGACTACCTGTTGGAAGTCTATATGATCCACGGATCAGACTTATTGCTTCAAACCGACTTACCTGCTCCAGGAAGAGAAGAAAGCCCCATGACATTCTATGAGTTGAAAGACCCAGATGATGAAACTCGACTCACATACTTGGATAAGGATCAAAGGAGATATTGGCCTGTGAGTGCCTTAGACAGGGCTCGACTGAGATACATGGGTACGCCTGTATTTCCTCAGAGAGATCAGGCAACGACCTCACAAAATCCTTTTGGGAATCAACAAGAGACGGAACAGGCCACATCAAGACAGACCAGCCAATGAAGTGTGCCCAACCATACTCACGTACAGTTTGCAACTCCAGGAGTGCAAATGCACAATCAAGCCCAGGCAAGGATAGGTAACCAGTACCGACCACCAGTAAGACCACGACCACCGGTAGGAGGACAACCTGGAATACCTCCATTACGGCCAGCTGCCCCAGTTTACCCTATAATGCCCAGACCGCCTGAACCAATGAGAAGATTGAGACCTATTCAAGTGGCTAAATGTGTGAGAAACCATTATGATGGATTGAGAGAACCCTATGATCATATCGCTGAATTTAAACAAGTTCTAAGAGCAGAGCAAGTAGATGACTTCTTTGTGCAGTATGAGTCTTTTGGACTCACCCTCACAAGGACAGCTCTAACTTGGTTCCAACCCTTAGACCCAAATCAATTTGGAAATATGGAATAGTTCTTTCAGGAATTCATTGGAGAATTCACAAAGAGAGGGATTAAACACAATTCTGCGTCTTTAATCCATAGCTTTAAACAAAACCCTAATGAAACTGTGAAGACTGCTGCCCGAAGATTCAATCAATATGTGGATAGATGCCCAATCGCTGAGAGACCCACTCAACAAAAGATGATTTCATTATTTTTAGATGGGCTCACTAATGGAACTCTACGAACACTAGTGTATGTGAAGAGGTTGCAAACATTGAGTGAGTGTCTTCAAGAGTGCATTGATTTGGAAGATAACCTTGCCGAGGATCTCAAAGGTACAACCCACCCCACTAAATCAGAAGATTTAAGGAGCACTGTCACGTCCAACTCCAGTAACATGGAAGAATTAGCAGAATTATTAGCAAAGAAACTAGGAGTCCAGGGGCAAAGAGCTTACCAAAACCCAGTTCAAAGAGTGCCTATGCTACGGAGATGTAATTTATGTGGAGGAGAGCACCCCACACACTTGTGTGTCCGAGGAGGGGCTGGTGCACAACCTATGTATCCATACCACAGATAGCAACAACAAGGAACTTCTTGGTACTGCCACATAGAACAAAAATATACTAACCACACTACTGAGAATTGTCCCTTCAATAGGCAAGCACGCCCTTTTCAACCACCGCAGTATAGACCATATGGATACCCTCTTAGGGAGCCAGGTAGAGAGATACCAAGATACAACCCGCATCCCACACCAGCAGAAGCATCAAGGCCCTACGAGCAGGCACCGTATCCACCACCACAACCAGTGTTAGGACCCCAACTGTCAAAACCTCAGCAGGTAGTATCCGTAAAGTATGCTCAACCAGAAGAAAACTTAGAAAGAGCTATAGTTCCAGCAGCGACAATGACCCAAGTAGAATCAACAATCCCTGGATATGAACCTCCTCCAGGAGAGTACTACTCATACAAAGACAACATGTTAGAATACGAACCCACATATGATGCTGCTTACTATGGATATGAGGCCTATGATCATACTTATGGAACAGAGACCACCACCTTAATGTATACGGCTCCTAAAGCACAACCCACTGTGAGACCACGTATTAGACCACCCATGCAGAGAGGACCATGCTATAGATGCGGAGGAGACCATTTCATTAGAGAATGCCCTCGACCTTACAACCCTCCACCACCTAAAATCTGGGAAGGATATTGCAGTGATTGCGGAAAAGAACATCTTTTTAGAGATTGCCCTAAGAATCCGGCAAAAGCTCAAGATACTGCACCCATTAATGTGATTGAGGTCATAGAAGGATCGGGGAGTGATAAGGAGTACACCGTACCGCTAAAGGCTATTACTAGAGCCCAAGCGAAGCAACAAAAAGGAAAACAACCAGTAGAGAAACAAGAGAGCAATAAATCTATAGGCTCTAAAATTCACGTAGTAGAGGATTCTGAGAACCCAAGTGAAAACTCCCAAAACACAAGAGTACAAAAATGGAAGGAAAGAAGAGAAAAACTCAAAGAAAAATGGGCGAGAAATAAGAGTCAAGACAGTAAGAAACAAACTAAGGGCTCAAAGGAGCATAAAGAACAAAAAAAGCATAAGGAGATCCCCGAGCCACCACGGATTAGCTCAGAAAAGGAGAAGCCAGGATCAATTCTAGCGGACCCAAAGCCAGATGACTTGGACATGTGGTTGAAAGCTTACCAAGCTAGAATCAAAATGGGCCCAAATATCGAGCAACATGAAAAACTCTACCCTCAAGGGGAATTAGAAAAAGAAAGATTGGCAATATGCAGGAAACTCATCGAGGTAGCACAGGCAACCCTAGAAAAAACTATCCCAATTTTACCAGAGACAAGGATTGCACATGGTCTATACGAAGAATACATCAAATCCAAGGATAAGGAACCTGGAAAGGAAGATGATCAAGGTGAGCGAATAAAAGCACAAGATGAACAGGTGTCTATGATACCAGACCTAGAGGCTGATTGGCCAGAAGACTTGTGGAATAGAATCCGAGAAGAGCAATGGAAGAAGAATGGAGTCAATCCACCTCCTTTGGATGAAATAGATGTGGGAGATTGTCAATCCCATCCCAACTTGGAGGAAGCATATGATGAAGTATCAAGACTTGATAGAGGTAGAGAGGAAAGCCTGAGCCTTTCAACATTGCCTAATTACATGGGAGAATACGAAAGGGAGTCTTTAATAATACGAGCACCCACAGTGCATGGGAAGGGAAAAGGAAACTCAGAAGAGAGTTCACACAATCTAACAGAACTAAAGAAAACAAAGGTGCAATGCAAACTGACGGTGGAAGAGTTGCTTCAACTTAGACCACAATTATGGAGGCAGTTAGCAGACCAATTAGAAATACAGCCAGAGAAAGGAGAAACGAAAGGAAAGGAAAAGGAAGACCAATCTACAATACAAATTCCAGTCGATAAAGTGGGAGAATTTAGTGAAGGAGATGAAGGTAATAAGTGTCTACCTGTCACCCACAATGGGTACATGACCAAGGCTATTCTAGATACGGGAGTCGGGGTAGGAATTGCCACCAAGGAGATATGGGAAAAGTGGGGAAAACTTGCCTTGCGACCCACACGCATGAAACTCCAATTAGCAGACGGTCATGTGGAAAGACCCCTAGGAATATTGGAACGAATCAAACTAACCACCTGTGGAGTAGAATTTGAACATACATTAGCCATTTGTAAGTTCGAGAAAGCAAACAATTATGAAATGATATTAGGGCGACCCTTTATGAGACAAATGTGGGTAGTACAAGATTGGGGAAGAGATTCATTATACCTGCAACATCAAGGAAACACCACCAAGATAAATTTGCACACGTTTGCCTATCGAGATGTCCCTCCACTACAATGGAATCCAGTCCACAAAGAAGAAGATGACCTATCCATTCACAGCACCGAATCAAGTGACCAATCTTGGATGCATGAAGATGCCCAGTTGTGGATGTGTAAAGAAGCGAAGAGAGAGGAGAGAAAAAAACAACTGTGGCCAATAGGACACCCTAACTATCGATCAGTAGAAGACCCAGACTACATGCCTCAAATCTTTCCTGATGAGATCTTCGAGCCACATGGATGGATGGAAATCTTAGCAACCTTAGATGTGTGCGTAAACGAAGAAGTTTTGACGATGAATGAATGCATAGATGAGGAAGGCTATGATGTAAATTTCTATATGGTTGTTCTTCAAGAAGTAGAAGAAGGGGAAATCTTGGAAAAAGAATGGAAAGAGGAATATGAAAGCATAGAAATGGAACCAGAATTTGACTCTGAAGAAAGCTACTTAAACACTATTCAGAACAAGAAGGAACAAGAACCAACAAAAATCTTAGCAATTGAAGCTGCTCCGGCAATACACAGGCAGAAGGAAGACATGAGTATGGTAGAACCAGACCAGATCTTTTTGAAGTTCCTGAACACTTTAAAAAATACGAAGTAGAGGAAAGAAAAGTAGCCATTCAAATGCCTAAACGAGAGGCACGAGATGGAGAAGCGTATGACAACAAGGAACAAACTAAAAAAATTGTTGTAATAGTAGAAGACGGAGAAGAGCGGTGCACATATATTGGAAAAGATGTATCTGAAGAGGAGGAAGAGGAACTCATACACCTTATCCGAGAGTACCGAGACGTATTCACATGGACCTACAAGGATCTCAAAGGTGTAGAACCCACTATTTGTTCCCATCGAATACCAATGATGGCTGATGCAAAACCATCCAAATAACGCCCTTATACGTACAATGAGGTTTATGCAGTAAAAATTAAGGAAGAAATAGACAAACTACTAGCGGCAGGATTCATATATGAGATCGAACACACCGAGTGGGTATCGCCATTAGTAGTTGTGCCTAAGAAAAATGGAAAATTGAGAGTGTGCATAATTTTGAAGAAGGTGAATGCAGCCACCATACGTGACAGCTACCCATTACCGATCACGGACCATCTGTTGGAGAGGGTAGCCGGAAAAGAGGTCTATAGTTTCCTAGATGGATTCTCCGGATACAATCAAGTAGCTATTGCGACTGAAGATCAGCATAAGACCGCATTCGCAACCGAATGGGGTGTGTATGCCTTCATAGTGATGCCTTTCGGGCTCACTAATGCACCTGCTACTTTCCAACGATTGATGTTGTTGGAGTTAGACGTCTGCGGAAGCACGCGAACAGCACAAGGAAGAAGAAGAAGCTTGGAGCACAACACACAAGACTGAATGTATTACTAGAGAATGTACAAAGATAAGTAGCCCATTAGGGCAATAGGCGTATATACAAGCCGGGGGAAAAAAACCTCCTAAAGAGGGAAAAAAGTGCCCCGGCGGTCCTAGAGTGTTCACACACATCACTACCTAAATATATCAACAAATCCCCCCTGGGAGTGATGCGGTGAACAAGGAGCTGGCACTCATGTATAAGGAAGTGCCGAGCTATGTGGAAATCACTCCACAAAAGGAAGTAAGCCCAAAGCTTTGCGGAAAGCTTCAAACTTCTCCCTAGGCAGAGCCTTCGTGAAAAGGTCTACAATGTTCTCCTGCGTGGGCACATATGCCAAGCTGATCTCCCCAGCAGAGAACCTCTCCCTGACATAGTGATAATGCACCTCAATGTGCTTAGTGCGAGCATGGAACACAGGGTTCCTCGCAACTGCCAATGCGCTCTGACTGTCAGTGAAGATGGTGGTGGCAGAAGACTGGCCAACACCCAAATCAGCCATAAGGCGTCTGAGCCACACACACTCAATAGTCGCTGTGAAAGCTGCCCTATACTCAGCCTCACAACTGGAAGTGGCCACAGTAGGATGCTTCTTGCTCAACCAAGATATACATGAGCTACCAAGCATGAAGCAAAAACCACTGGTGGACACACGAGTGTCATAGCAACCAAATTTCCGATCAGTGTGTTGTTGGTAGCCGCATGTATGCTATGGTAGCTACAAGACTAGACATCACATTTGCAGTGGGAGTTGTGAGCAGATATATTTCTAATCTTGGCAAGAAACATTGGGAAGCGGTCAAGATGATTTTGAGATATTTGAGTGGCACTAAGGACAAGTGTCTATGCTAAGGTAGCGAGAAAGCATCCATTATTGGTTACATAGATTCTGGCTATGCTAATTATGTAAACAACCATAAGTCTACATCAGGGCACATCTTTCATTTTGTTGGAGGTGCTATCTCTTGGAGATCTTGTCTTCAAGAATGTACAATTGTTTCCACCACAGAAGCAGATTATGTTGCAGCAAGTGAGGCATGTAATGAAGCATTCTGGCTTTCTTGTCTTGGTTGTGATATGGATATGTAATGAAGCATTGTGGCTTTCTTGTCTTGGTTGTGATATGGATATACCTCAGCATGTACCTCATTTGCTCGCTGATAGTCAGAGTGCCATTGTTTTGGCTAAGAATCCATTCTATCATATGCAAAGGCCAAACACATTGAGGTGAGGTATCACTTCATTGGAGATTGCTTAGTCACTGATCGCATTATTCTTGAGAAGGTTCATACTCGAGATAATTTTGTAGATGCTTTGTCTAAAGCTCTACCACAGGATAGCTTTCGACATTGTTGTCACTTGATGGGGGTTACTTGATTCATGATCCTACACAATCACTTGTATACTATGTAACATGCCCATCAGGTGGGAGGTATAGCTTGTATACTTAGACTCAGGTATTCTTTATCATTCTTTATTTTTCTCCCATAGTTACTTTGGCCATATTGGCCTTCAATGGGAGATTGTTACCGTTAGTGTCCATGTGAAATGCCAAATGGCCACCAAACACTTCTTTGTATATGTTCTTTAATAAAACATATAGCGGTCTAGACAACCACAGACTCTAAGTTGGATTGCATTTTGTAACACCTAAGAAGACTGGGTTCATGCTCCCTGTGTACTCTGTTTTTCTGTGTATTTTGCAGCCTCTGTGCAGTGTATCATGTGCGGCACTTGGAGCTTAGTTTTTCTACTCTAAGGATATCATCATGGAGCTCATGAGGAGTGCTCATTGTGGTGCATCGCCATCAAAATACTTCACATATGATACAAGGGGAGTGTAGTGGACTACTCATATATGAGTGAGCTCAATGTGCTTACTGATGTAGCTCAAAGTCTCTCAGAATGGTTCACTTAGCCCTCGACTACAAGCATGTCTATTTATACTCATTATTTGAGTTTGAATTTGAATTTTCCCTTACTCAAAAGTGATCCTACACTTTAGGAACATAATTGATCTGATTCATTGACCAAAAAAGTAATGTCTTGACTCTCCTAAATCCACAAGATTCCATCTTCTTTTGACATTTACACATCCAAGGTAACTATGCCAAAAATGACTAGCATAGGTTCTCGAAGTTCTTCCTTGTGAAGGGATAAATGGATGTGTAGTCCCAAGGCTTTGGCTATGAACTTAGGCTTGCTAAATGTACCAAGAGCTACCCCTCAAACCTAAGATGTTTGAGTCTTTAGTCATTTATGATTTCTTGTGATCCAATCATTGACTTGAACCTATTCAATTTGCTTCCATCCAATGCCTTTGTCATCATATCTGCACATTGTTGACGTGTGGATACATATGAGAGTTTTATCTCCTTACTCATGATCTTTTCTCTGACATAATGGTAGTGAATCTCTATTTCTTTAGTCCTCGCATGATAGATGGGGTTAGTAGCAAGATGTAATGAACTAATGTTGTCTCCAAATATACATGGAGTTGAAGTATTCAACCCTAAATCTGAATATAGGGTCCTAATCCACAAAGTTTTTTGAGTGGCGTTTGCAAGACCTCTGTATTCAGCTCTTGTTGATGAAAGAGCAATTGTAGTTTGCTTCTTGGAAGGCCATGAAATTAACTTTGAGCCTACAAAAGCAAGGTAACCTGATGTGCTTCTCCTATCATCTTTAGAGCCTACCTAGTTTGCATTAGAGAAGAGCTTAACATCTATATCAGATGTATATGGATAGTATAATCCTTCATTAATTGTACCCTTTAAATATTTTAGGATTTTCTTGGCTACTTCCATGTGAGGCTTCCTTGAAGTGTGCATGAACTGACTTAGCACACTAGCTCCATAGCATATATCTAATCTAGTTAGAGTAGCATAATTCAAGCGTCCAACAAGGCTTTGGTAACTAGTAACATCTTCAATTAACTCACCTTCATGAGCACTTAGCTTGTGATTTACCTCCATGGGTGTACCTCCAACCTTTATATTTTCCATCTTGAACTTGGTGATCATATCCCCAATTTACCTTCTTTGAGTTAAGAACATACCTTTCTGTGTATATACCACTTCCAAACCTAGGAAGTATGTGAGTAAGCCAAGATCACTAATCTTGAACTCTTCAATCATTTGAGCCTTGATCCTCCTGATTCCACCTACATCACTTCTTGTAATGATTATATCATCCACATATACACAAAGGTATATGACTTCTAAGTGGTTCCTCTTGATGAAGAGGGAAGGATCTGCCTTGCTTACCATAAAGCCTTTATCTTGTAAGTAAGTGACAAGTCTATGATTCCAAGCTCTAAGAGCTTGCTTCGAGCCATACAAGGATTTCCTCAACCTGCATACATATTATGGATATGATTGGTCTTCAAAACCATGAGGTTGAGCCCTACTATTTGCTTCAGAGCCATTTCACCTATATGAGCTAACCTCTTGTGCCAAATTTCCAATTCTGATAAGGTTTGACTACCCTAACTAAATAATGCAACGTTGCTAGTATCTTGGAGCTCAAATGTGAATAGTTTACCTGACTTTTCTCCTCTTGTTATCTTTTAGAATCCCTGATGTGGATCCTCAACAAATGCTCCATTCTTTGTGAGTCTGACCTGCAATCTTTTTTCAAATATGATCTACACTTATGAGATTTTCAGTGATGGTTGGCACATACAATACCTTGCTCAATAGGTTCATATTGCCATATGGAGTCTCCACATTGCCTATCTTCTCCACGAGATGCCTTGCATCATCCCTTGTTTGGACTTCATGTCTATTCCTTGGATCCTCCAAGTGAGAGAGTAAAGCCACATTTCCTGGTACATGATTTGAGCAACCTGATTTTAAATAGAATACATGTTCATCTACTTTACCTTGCTTCATGTTCATGTTCATCAGAAGTAATGAATCCTCTTGAGTTTGATCATCTGCATATTTGTGTTCTTTCCTTCCTCTATATCCTCCTTGATAATTATTGTTGTTCTATGAGTTGTTGTTATAACCATATACCCCTTGAGCTTCCATAGCCTCCTCTGTTGTAACCTCTTCCTCTTTGATTTCTAGGATTCTTAAAGCAATTCTAAGTAATGTGAATAGTTAATCCATATACGGCACATGGAGAAGAGTTTTGAGATCTCCCCTTGCCTTGTCTTCCTCCTCTGCCTCTTCCTCTTGAGCCGCTACCTCTACCTGCAAAGTTTGCTTCAGAGGTGCTGCCCTCATCATTAGACTTTTTACCTTTGCCTTTGCTATCTTTAATCTTTCTTTTATCTAGATAGAGAGCACATGATTGATTACCTTTTGAGTTATCTCCATTCCTCATAAGCTTTGCCTCATGTGTGAACAATTTTTCCATGAGATTGTTGAAATTAGGAACGTGCATGTCCATGTAGAGGTCCATGGCTGTGGTGAAAGCTTCCCATTTGTCATCTTCCTTTATTCCATTGATCACTTGTCTTACTATCTACTCTTCATCAATGATCTCTCCAATGCTTCCAAGTTGATCTGCTATGTCCTTTATCTTGGTGAAAAAATCAGTCACACTTTGCTTGGGCATCTTCTTAAGTGTGGTGAACTCCATCCATAGTTGATTCTTCCTTGCCTTGGTAGTTGATGAGAAGAATGCTTCAAGAGCATTCCAAGTCTCTTGTGAAGTCTTGCAGCTCCTGATGTGTGGAAGTAAAAAATCAAAGATTGGGTTAAGAATATATGACCTTGCTAGAGCATCTTTTGAGCAGCATGTGGTTAACCTCTCTTGTTCTTCTTGAGTTGGTTGTCCTTTGTTTCTGAGGATTGACATCATCTCTTCTCCATATATGTAACCATAGAGGTTTCTCCCTTGAAGATAAGATTCCATTCTAAGTGACCAAGCTGAGTAGTTACCTTATCCAATTTGTCTATGGATGAAGGAAATCCATCTCCCATGTTGATTTGTTATTACTCTGATACCATTATGAGGAGATGGATATGTATGCTCTAGAGATGAGTTGGTGTTGCATAAAACCTACTCTACACCTACCAAGTTAACTCTAGGGATGCTTAATAGAATCCTTCAGCTTCACATTAATGCATTTGAAACCACCAAGTGCTTTGGAACATCATTCTCGAAAGTTTGCATAGAAACAGATAACTTGCATATGTAAGGAAGGTGAAGAAAACTTCTATTTTGGGAATAGAAGTACTATGTGTTTTGCTCAGAGCTCACAATCTAGTACAAATTGACCAGACAGATTTTGCACACATATAATTGGATAACTAACAAAAGTTATTTCATCAATTTAGTTACACCATGAATTGAGAAATGAATCTAACAAGTCAGGGGGGTCATCCCAACATTTGAGGATCTAGAAGATGTGCAAAACATAGTCACCTGTTGTGATTCATATTTCAAGAACCCCTGAACTAGATGTGATGAAAATTGATATGCAAGTAATAGACACTTCAACCTAACTAATCCAAGTTAAACTATAGCAAATCAGTGAGTATACAGAGAGAAATTGATTCCACAAAGTCACTATAATGATGAAGATGCAACAGAGAACAGTAGATGGATATGTACTTGAAGGAATATATCAAAATATATATGCTAATGAACACATGATACAACTGAAGTGTAGTGGACTACTCATACGTGAAGTGAGCTCAATGTATGCATAGTTGAAGTATCTCATAATGTCTTACGTAGTCTGCGACTATAAACATGTCTATTTATACTCATAATTTGAGTTTGAATTTGAATTCGCTCACCTAAAAGTGATCCTGCACTTTAGGAACATCATTGATATGATTCATTCACCAAACATGTCTTTTTGTTTACATTACACTTATCCAAGGTAATGATGCCAAAAACGACTAGCATAGGTTCTCATGAAGTTCTTCCTTGTGAAGGGATAAATGGATGTGTAATCCCAAGGCTTTAGCAATGCACTTAGGCTTGCTAAATGTACCAAAAAAAAGTAAAAAAAGTAGAAGAGACAAGACAAAAATAAACGGATGAAGAAACTAGCAAAAGAAAAGCAAAAATCATTAATGTGTAAGCAAACTTGAGAGGAGAATCAAACAAATGGAAAAAAAGATGTGGTGAATGAGAAATACATGCAGCAATGGGCAAGGTCAATTCTAGTTGATCCCATGCTTGAAGACTTAAAAATGATGTTAAAAGCATATTGCTCAAAAAAGATAGGAACTTGTCTAAAGCAACATGATAGATGTTACCCTAGAGGAGATCTAGAGAAAGAGAGATTAGAATTATGCAAGAAATTAATTGAAGTTTCTCATACAATGCTAGAAAAACAAATACCACCCATTCCAAAAACTAGTAATATAGAGGAGAAATGTAAGGAATGTTTAGAGACATTCCAATCAAACTACAAAGCATGATAAGAACAAACCTAGAAAAAGAATAATTAGGATTGGAGGCAAGTGAAATTGATTCCACAACACTTACTAATTATATGGGAGAGTATGAGCAGAAGTCGGATTACTTTCATGCTCCCACGTTGAGATGTAAGGACCATGGATCATATGAGGAAGTGTTTGGAACAATGATAGAGCTAAAGAAAGCAAAATTGCATCACTCTTTACATAGAAGAGTTGTTGCAAGTTTAACCTCAACTATGGAAAAAGTTAGCCACTCAGCTAAACCTTCCATATGCCATTAAGGAAAAGGAGAAGCCTAAGGAAGAAACTACTATGGTGAAGATATTAGTAGAAAAGGAAGGAGATTTTAGTGAGGGAGATGAAGGAAACACATGTCTTCCAGTCATTTACAATGGCAAAATGACCAAATCTATATTAGATATAGGTGCATGATTAGGTATCACCACAAAAGAAATTTGCAAAAAATGAGGTACACCTACACTAAGACCAAGTAGATGAAAGAAATACATATTTCATGTGACCATTGACATTATGGGCTAAGATCATCAATTCATTGTGCTCGTTCAAGATTTTCATATCATGCATAATATACCATTCATTCAAGATGTATGGAGAGAAGTTGGGATACATGCTCACCTCAAGTTTCCAACCTATATGCCAAATTTTGAATGATGTGCTCAAGTGATGAACACTCTTCATCATGTAGTAGATTAGGCATCGATAGCAGAAGCAATAGTGTATGGATCGCAAGGGAAATCCTAGGACAATCCAATTCACACATGAGTTGATTACAGAAGCTTTTTAATGGACAAAATTGAAGAAGGAGTATGATCGGTGCACCAAAATTTCTGTTTTCCAAGTATGATCACTACACTGCACCCCAGAAGATTGTAGTTCAACTTCTATCACATGGTATAAAATGTTGAAGATAAATGTACAAACTCATTTTCATATGAGCCATGCTTGGATAAATTTACCAAATATAAAGATAAAGAAAAAGTAGAGGAAAAAAAGGAAAAATAATAAAAGGAAGAAGTCTAGTCAAAATTCATGATGAGTAAGAGATACAATATCTTGCCTTGTAGTTAGTAGCATGTAGTGGAGAAAGTGGTGAGTTTAGAAGAAGGCACAAACTTCTTCACATGCCCATTGGTTATAAAAGTGAAGTGGGAGCACATTCAAAACAAGGAGAGAAAGAGGCAAGAGCTCCCAGTAGTCGGATCTAGCCATTTTGTCATTTTGTCTTCCCTTAGACTCCTTCCAACCGCATGTCAGTTTGTACAGAACTATGTTGCAGAGCTCATATCTCAGTGCATATGTAACCATTTTGTGTGTTTAAACATTCATTGGAAAGCTTATCTTGTGTTCTTTTTACATACCAAATATCTCTTTGAAAGCTTATGTACTTTGTGAGATATCAGTGAAAGAGTGAAGTCCCATTTTTTAGTATACCTATGTAGATAGGTAGTCTATTTTGGTCGGTTAAGTTTCCCAACCAAAACATATTAAAATTGCATGCTTTTTGTCTTGTTTGAAAGCTCTTGACATCTACTTTCACTGTCCCAAATAGCTCATTGAGATCATTTATATTCTGTGAAATATCTATCAGAGAGTAAAGTCCAATTTTATAGTGTACTTATGTGTGCAGGTGGTCTGATTTGGTCAGTTGAGTTCCCTGACCAGAACTCATCCCAATTACTTGCTTTTTAGCTTGTTGGAAAGCTATTTCTATCTACTTTCTCTGTACCAAATATCTTTCTCAAAGGATATATATTTAGAGAGTTATCAGTCTGAGAGTGAAGCTCAGTTCTTCAGTATACCTGTGTGGACAGGTAGTTCACCTTTGTCAGTTGTGTTTCCTAATCAAAACTTGTCCAAATTAAGTTATTTATAGCTTGTTAGAAATCTCCTCTTGTCTACTTTGATTGACTAAAGGCTCAAGTCCATTTGAGTTTTGTATTAAGAGCAACAAGCTATCTAAGGTGCAACTATTTGTCCAAGTATTGGACATACAAGGGTGGTTCACTACAAATTTCCGTTGCGCATAGGAGAACTCATTCTCCACAGTTGGTATCAGAGCAAACTTGGTGCTGAAGCTTCGTCAATAGATCTGGAGATAAAGAAAAGCAAAAGAGGAGCTATAAAACAAGGAGGAGCTTTGCAAACGCAAGAGCAAAGGACTATAACTATTCAAGGTAATTCTCAAATTCTTTGATACTCTTCAATGGCTGACTTGGGTCAACAAGTAGAGAAGTTGGATAAGGATAACTATCCCGTGTGGAGGTTTAGAATGACCAACTACCTAATGGGCAAAGGCTTATGGGGTATTGTGAGCGGCGATGATGCTCAACCTCAAATCAATCAAGCTATTGCCACCGAAGTCCAAAGGAGGCAAGCAAAAGAATGGGAAGAGAGGAATAGGAGAGTCATGTTCCTCATTTTTCAAGTCATTACTAATGCCATGGTAGGGCATATTCAACATCTAGAGAAAGCTAAGGATGCTTGGGAAGCTCTTGAAAGGATGTACTCAACAAATACCAAAGCTAGGAAACTTCAACTCAAGAATGAGTTGAACACAATCAAGAAAAGTTCGAGTCAATCCATAGCTGAATATACTTTGAAGATTAAGGAGCTAAGCGATGCTTTAGCTTCTATTGGCACAACGGTTGAAGACAAAGATCTTGTGTGTTATACTCTCAATGGCATGAGAGAAGATGAAAGATGGAAGCCTTTTATAACTTCCATTAACTTGAAAGATGCATATCCAAGTTTTGAACAACTAATCCCTCATCTTGTCACAGAAGAGCTTAGTTTCGATGGTCCCAAAGGAAAGGACAACCACAACCAAATGTTATATGCAGGTCAAGGTAAAGGAAGAAACTCGAGAGGAGGCTCAAGAGCAAAAGGAAGAGGTCACAACCACTCCAACTACAATCAAAACAATTCGAAAGACAACAAGGACGCATCAAATGCCAACGCACAAGGAAGAGGTCGAGGTAGAAGTAGAGGAAGAGGCCGAAGCTCCTACAATTCTCATAAAGGTATAACATGCTATCATTGTGGTAAAGTGGGACACTATGCTAGTGATTGTTGGCTGAAGAATGGATGACCAAATGGAGGCAATCAAATGAACCAAAGCAACTATGCAAGCACCTCAAGTGAAGGAAGCAAGGACACACTACTTGCAATGAGACATGAGTAAAGAAGCTCTTGTGAAGATGACAAAAAATGGTACATTGATTCAGGTTGTAGTAACCATATGTCATGCCAAGGAAGTTTGTTCACTAATCTAGAGGTACCAAGTGGAAAAGGATGTGTTGAAATAGGTGATGATACTCAACACATGATTGAACATATTGGAGATATAAGGCTTGGAGATACAAGTAGAGCAAAGGTACTATCTAATGTTCTTCATGTTCCTACAATTTCAAAGAACTTGATTTCAGTAGGACAAATGGTAGAGGAGGGTTATCATGTCATATTCAATGAGAATGGGTGCTTCATAAAGAATCCAAAGGAAGACTTCAAGGTCATTGCTCGAGGTAGAAGAGAAGGAAGGATGTTCACTTTGGACATCCAACATCCACATGGAAAGGTCAAGTACATTCATTGTGGGAACAAGAAGATTTCAGAGCTGGACTTATGGCACAAAAGAATAGGACACATCAACATTCCAAAGCTGAAGGACATGAGCAAACATGAAGTGGTAAGAGGTCTTCCAAAATTTAATAGCATTGGACTACATGAGTTATGTGAAGCTTGTCAACTAGGAAAGCAAACAAGGCAGCCATTCAAGAGGAGCAATTATGTGGCTCCAAATGTCTTGGACTTGATACATACGGATGTATGGGGACCAACCCAAGAGGCATCAATGGCTGGTAATAGATTTTTTGTCACCTTCATTGATGATCACTCAAGAAAGGTATGGCTGTTTTGTATGAAGCAAAAATCAGAGGTGTTTTCTATATTCAAAAGATTCTAAGTTGAAGTTGAAAAGGAAACAAGAAGGTCTATCAAAACCTTAAGGTCCGATGGTAGAGGAGAATACTTCTCCAAAGAATTTTCAGATTTTCTACAAGAGAATGGAATCAAAAGGCAATTCGCTTGTAGGTATACACCACAACAAAATGGAGTAGCTGAGAGGAAAAATAGGCAAATTGCAGAAATTGCAAGATGCATGCTCAACGAGATGAAGGTACCATTGTACTATTGGGCTGAAGCTACCACAACCGCCATTTGCTTGATGAATAGGTGCACAACATCGGGAATACATCACTTGACTCCAGAAGAGGTATATTCCGGTAAGAAACCTGATCTTACACACCTCAAAGTGTTTGGATGTGTTTGCTTTGTTCACATTCCACAAGAAGTTAGAACAAAGATGGAACCAAGATCAGAAAAATGCATTTTCAATTGCTACTCAACGGAACAAAAAGGATACAAGTGTTACAACCCTAGAACAAAGGAATTAAGAGTCTCGCGAGATGTGATCTTTGATGAACTAAGACCATGGTATGAAGATAAAGGAAAGGAAAAGATTCTTGAAGAAGATTGTGATGATTATGCAGGAACAAATCAAAGAGAAGTTCAACAATCAAGCACAAAGCTTTTAGGTCCAGAGGCATCTACATCAAATGAAGAATGTTCAACATGGAGTGAGAGTCATTCTTTGTCTCCAAATTTAGCTCATAGTAGAGTTGAAGAAGCAAGTGCTACTCCAAATAGTGAGGTGGATGCAAGTGAAGAAGAATATGAAGAGGTAATCACTCCGATGGTAAAGTTGAATAGGTTAAAGAAGCAACTTTCTAAAGGCAATGACAGAAGATCTTCAAGGACAAGGTATCCAACTCAAAGGTTGAGTTATGATAGTTTTATGGCGACACATTTTGCATACATGATGTAGGTTATCAAAGACAAAGAGCCTAAGACATATGAAGAAGCTTGCACACAAAAGGAATGAAAGCAAGCTATGAAAGAGGAGATCAAAGCTCTCAAAGATAATCACACATGGGAGCTAGTGCCAAAGAAAGAAGGTATGAAGATTGTTCCAAACAAATGGGTGTTTAAAGTAAAGAGGAATGTTGATGGTTCACTAGCTAGATATAAAGCTAGATTAGTTGCCAAAGGATTTAAACAAACACAAGGCATAGATTATGATGAAGTTTTTAGCCCTGTTGCAAAGATGGGAACTATCAAAACATTAATCGCAATTGGTGCTTCAAGGAGATGGTCTTTATATCAACTGGACATCAAAAATGCTTTTCTTAATGGAGAACTACAAGAAGAGGTATGCATGAGTCAACCGGTTGGATTTGAAGATGAAAACCATCCAGATTTTGTTTGCAGGTTGAAGAAGGCACTTTATGGCTCAAAGTAAGCACCAAGAGCATGGAATCAGAGATTGGTAGAGTATCTAACTAAGTGTGGATACAACCCAAGTAGTGCAGATCCTTCATTATACATGAAGAAGGAAGAAAATAGAGAGGTATATATTTGCATATATGTCGATGACCTCATCATAACAGGAAACGATGTTATAGGGATTAAAGATATCAAAAGGAAGCTTGGTAAGGAGTTTAAAATTTCAGATCTTGGAGAGCTGAACTATTTTTTAGGAATTGAAGTTGTTTATGGAAAGAGTGGCATCTACTTGATGCAAAGGAAGTACTTGTTGGATGTTCTTTTCAGATTTGGAATGAGTGAATGCAAACCACTCACTCAACCCATGGACACAAACACAAAGATTTGTTCGAATGATGGAGAACCATTTGAAGATGTAATGACATACAGAAGCATTGTAGGATCATTGATCTATGCAAACATTACAAAACCTGATTTGTCTTATGTTGTTGGTGTACTTTCTCAGTTTATGCAAGCCCCGACAAGTGAACACTTACATTCAGCCAAGTGAGTGTTGAGATACATAAAGCATACAGTTAATCATTCTTTGTTTTTTAAGTTTGATGAAGAACTGCAGGTCAAAGGCTTTAGTGATGCTGATTGGGCAAGTTCAAAGGAAGATAGAAGATCAACTTCAGGTTATGTGTTCATGATAGGAAGCAAACCTATCACATGGAGCTCAAAGAAACAACCTACTGTTGCACTTTCATCTATGGAGGTTGAATATAGAGGATTAGAATTTGCCACATGTGAAGCAATGTGGATTAAAAAGCTTTTGGATGATCTTGGAGTGCAAGTTGGAACCATCCCTATATACGGTGATAACATGTCAAGCATTTACTTGTCAAGCAATCCTATGTTTCATGCAAGGAGAAAGCACATAGAGGTCCACTACCATTATGTAAGGGAGAAGGTGCTGAGCAAAGATGTGGAGATAAAGTTCATCAGAACCAAAGAGTAGGTTGCAGATATGTTTACAAAGTTCTTGGATGCTTCTAAACTCAAAGGCTTCAAGGATGTGATAAATTTGCAGGACATGGATGAAGATAACTCCCAAATGAGCTTGAGGGGGAGTGTTGAAGATAAATGTACAAGCTCATTTTCATATGAGCCATGCTTGGATAAATTTACCAAATATAAAGATAAAGAAAAAGTAGAGGAAAAAAAGGAAAAATAATAAAAGGAAAAAGTCTAGTTAAAATTCATGATGAGTAAGAGATACAATATCTTGCCTTGTAGTTAGTAGCATGTAGTGGAGAAAGTGGTGAGTTAAGAAGAAGGCACAAACTTCTTCACATACCCATTGGTTATTAAAGTGAAGTGGGAGCACATTCAAAACAAGGAGAGAAAGAGGCAAGAGCTCCCAGTACTCGGATCTAGCCATTTTGTCATTTTGTCTTCCCTTAGACTCTTTCGAGCCGCATATTAGTTTGTACATAGCTCTGTTGCAGAGCTCATATCTCAATGCCTATGTAACCATTTTGTGTGTTTAAACATTCATTGGAAAGCTTATCTTGTGTTCTTTTTACATATCAAATATCTCTTTGAAAGCTTATGTAATTTGTGAGATATCAGTGAAAGAATGAAGTCTAGTTTTTCAGTATACCTGTGTAGATAGGTAGTCTATTTTGGTCGGTTAAGTTTCCCAACCAAAACATATCCAAATTGCAGGATTTTTGTCTTGTTGGAAAGCTCTAGACATCTACGTTCACTGTCCCAAATAGCTCATTGAGATCATTTATATTCTGTGAGATATCTATCGGAGAGTAAAGTCCAGTTTTATAGTGTACTTATGTGTGCAGGTGGTCTGATTTGGTCAGTTGAGTTCCCTAACCAAAACTCATCCAAATTACTTGCTTTTTAGCTTGTTGGAAATCTATTTGTGTCTATCTTCTCTATACCAAATATCTTTCTCAAAGGATATATATTCAAAGAGTTGTCAGTCCGAGAGTGAAGCTCAGCTCTTCAGCATACTTGTGTGGACAGGTAGTTCATCTTTGTCAGTTGTGTTTCCTAATCAAAACTTGTCCAAATTAAGTTATTTATAGCTTTTTAGAAAGCTCTTCTTGTCTACTTTGATTGGGCTCAAGTCCATTTGAGTTTTTTATTAAGAGCAGCAAGCTATCTAAGGTGCAGATATTTCTCCAAGTGCTGAACATACAAGGGTGGTTCATTACACATTTCCGTTGCGCATAGGAGAGCTCATTCTCCACATAAAGTAGTTGGGAAACCAGGTCAACCTCACACTTATGTCTAGCTAGAACGCTTGTTCAAAGCAAAGAAACAATGGGGCATTATGAACTTTTTGAATGGAGGTACAACACTTACAATTTTAATCTATCATGCACTAAAGGCATGGAGCAAATTTCTCTTAACACCAACATCATTGGGTCCAAGTCGGCATCAGTGCCCAATAAAGTAACGAGTTCCTCATACATCAGAAGCAAGTGCCACCCCAATCTACATTGGCACAACCACCTTCAATTACTCAAGAAGATTTAGACAAAAATCTTCACAAAACACATGAATATATGGAAGGACAAGCCAATCGTACAATCCAAGGCCACCATTATTGACAAACAAGCATGCCAAAGGAGAAGAAACATGAGGGAAAACAAATGAAGAGATTATCAATTTATGTTGATTTGGATGATTCCATTTCTTATTTGAGATCGGAAGTAGAAAAGGATGAAAATGATGATGGAAATTGAGAAGAATTGAATTAGGTGTCTAATCACAATGAACCATAATCTCAATAACCAGAACCAAAAGTGGAAGAAGAGGATTCACCATGAAGAACTCTCCTACCTTGTATGGATTTCACTCTCCGAGTTGATTCATCAACAACCAAACAAATAGAACCGATAGTGTTTGTAGACACTAAAGAGAGAAGTAATTTTAAAGAGCCTGAAGAACAACATGAAGTGCAAACTCTAAAACTAAGGATAATGTTGAAGATAATCCAAAGAGCACAAATGAGGTAACATCTTTTCAAGCTAAAAGTTGACGTAAAGGAAATGATACTCAAGAGACAAATCAACCAAATCTACAACCACACATCAACCAACCATTCAATGATGCTATATACATAGTAGAAGGAAAACAACCAAGAACGAAGCAACCACCAACATTTTCAACCACTTGGTTGAATGTCAATGTAACTCAACTTAAGCCAGTGGTTCGATCAATGATTCAAACTGCAATGGATACTCAAAATGAGATGACGGAATTTGTTAAGTAATATGAAAAAGCAAACATACAAAGAAATCAATGAAAAGTCCTCAGTGAGCAACTCTCATAACAACTTTTAGCTTCTCACAACCAAGAAGAAAAGTCAAAGGAGCTGGAAGAGGCCATGATGAATATTTGTTGGAGTTAGACATCTGCGGAAGCATGCGAACAGCACAAGGAAGAAGAAGAAGCTTGGATCACAATACACAATATTGAATGTATTACCACTATAATGTACAAAGATAAATAGCCCATTAGGGTGATAGGCGTATATACAAGCTGGGGGAAAAAAACCTCCTAAAAAGGGAAAAAGTGCCCTCGTGATCCTAGAGTGTTCACACACATCACTACCTAAATATATCAACAAATCCACCCTGGGAGTGATGCGGTGAACAAGGAGTTGGCACTCATGTATAAGGAAGTGCCAAGCTATGTGGAAATCACTCCACAAAAGGAAGTAAGCCCAAAGCTTTGCGGAACGCTTCAAACTTCTCCCTAGGCAGAGCCTTCGTGAAAAGGTCTGCAATGTTCTCCTACGTGGGCACATATGCCAACTTGATCTCCCCAACAGAGAACCTCTCCCTGACATAATGATAATGCACCTCAATGTGCTTAGTGCGAGCATCGAACATAGGGTTCCAGCTTGCAGCTGCCAATGCGCTCTGACTGTCACTAAAGATGGTGGTGGCAGAAGACTGACCAACACCCAAATCAGCCATAAGGCATATGAGCCACACACACTCAACAGTCGCTATGAAAGCTTCCCTATACTCAGCCTCACAACTCGAAGTGGCCACAGTAGGTTGCTTCTTGCTCAACCAAGATATACATGAGCTACCAAGCATGAAGCAAAAGCCACTAGTGGACACATGAGTGTCATAGCAATCAGCCCAATCATAGTTAGAAAAAGCATGAAAATCTAGCGGTAGTGATCCCCCCTTGGGATAAAACAACCCAAGTAGCCGAGTACCACTCAAGTAGCGAAAGTTGCGCTTAACCGCCTGCCAATGCTTGACTCTTGGGCAATGCATAAACCTGCTCGTTTGTGAGATAGCAAACTGAATATATGGCTGAGTAATGCATAAGTAAATCAAGCATCCAACAGCCTATTGATAGAGAACAACATCAAATGCATCTCCAGCATCATGAAGACTCAATCATAAACCTGTCTCCATAGGGGTGGCAATAGGTTTACAGTCTTCAAGGCCAAAATGCTGCAATAATGTGTCAATATATTTCGTTTGACACAAAGCCATTCCACCATCAACATGCATAAATTGAATGCCCAAATAATGATGTAAATGCCCCAAATCAAACATCTCAAATGAGGCATGTAAATCAGCCTTGAAATCAGCAATAGGCTTCTCATGAGGACTAGTGAGCAACATGTCATCAACATACACCACAATGATCAGAAGTACATCATTAGCACGCTTGACATATAAGGTTCTTTTAGTTGGACTGTTCTCAAAACCATGTGCAATCAGATAGGCATGTATCTTTTAGAACCAAGCACGTGGTGCTTGCTTTAAACCATATAATGCCTTCTTTAACCTGCACACCTAGTTTTCATGCCCCTTCTGCACAAAGCCACAGGGCTAAAAAACATACACTTCTTCATGCAAGTCACCATTAATATCCAACTGATGTACATTCCAACCATGATGAGCTGCAAGTGCACAGATGCTATGAACAGTAGTCATTCGGCAAGTAGGAGCAAAGGTCTCATCAAAATCAATGCCTCTTTCCTGCACGTAACCCTTTGCAACAAGTCTAGCCTTATACCTGTCAACTGTACCATCATGCTTACGCTTTAGCTTGTATACCCACTTAGTCCCAATGGCTTTCTTGCTAGGAGGCAAGTCACATAAAGAACAAGTACCATTCTTCATTATAGCATCATATTCAGATTGCATAACAGCCATTCAATTTTCTGAATTTTGTGCTTCATCAAACGAAACAGGCTCATTCTCGTCACAGAGATTAGATGTAGCCATAACATAGTAATCTGATGCAAAAGAGGCACTATGAGAGCCTCAACGAGTACGATACGACAGAGGTGAATCTAATTTGCTGTCATCCAAAGTTTGCACTAGCCATTTTGGCATAGTTTTTGCCTGCTCAATATCAGTTCTCTCATCAACTAGTGCATCATGTAAATCTGCATCAGAAATGGAATGATCTGCATCATCACATGAAACCTGCAAAGGCTGAGAAGTTGCCTCATTGGGACCAACACTATACTGTCCACCTCTAAAAAGAGGCAGCAAAGTATCATGCATGTCTTTGGAGCTAACAGATGTCTCCTTAGTACATGAAAGCAATGGCTGAATAGCATCTTCCAAAACAACAACATCATGGCTAACCAGAATGCCTTTACTCTGTGGATGATACAGACGATAGCCTTTACTTTCAGAACTGTACCCAACAAAAATACATTTTACTGCTTTATCATCCAATTTTCCGCGATGTTGTTCAGGCACTAATGCATATGCCAAACAACCAAAAACACGCTGTCGGCGCAAAAGCGACGGTCGGTGGATCAGGCCAACCGCCGAAAAATACGGCGCACGCCGGGTGCTTGGAGCGAGCTCAGGTGGAGTTAGCTTTCATCTCACAAGAAAGCAACACTTGGGAACAATTGATTAGAAATGAACTTGCTCTCATGCATTCTTATGCTCGGTGACTTCTAATAATTCAGAGAATAATTAAGAAGAAGATTAGATTGTTTCGAAAGATCTTCCTTATTTTCTTGACCATAATAAATTTCATAGAACATCATCATAGTTTCGTATTTATCTTTGTTGGTTTGAAACAAAATTAATCACAAGGGTAAGCAGTTTTCGCTTTTAACATAGATGCATGTAAAATAATAAACCGAATATATATTTTGATATTCATATCTGTTCATTAGAACTGATATTCTAATACACAGCGTACATAAAACCTTTATTGCGTTAGACTGTAAAAAAGATAGCTATAAAAATAAATGTGTAAAACAAACCAGATCCGCACACAACACAACTTTCACAATAGAGCGAAAGCAATCGAAATAAAGAAACCTGAGTTTTTTCCGCTAAACCCACTAAGATATTGAGGAGAGTTTGTTTGCAAATTTGATGTTTAAATTGGGCGCAGAATAATAGAATTTATCTAAAGATCACATATCATTATAATTTTTTATTGTAATGTTTTTGTAGATTTAAGCGCAACTCTCAGTAGTTCTACAATGATTGCATAATCAGAATGTTCATAATCTTAATATAGAAGGTCAGAGAACAAAGTATCACTGAAACAACGATTCAGTATTCATCAGAGATATCAAGAAAGATATGTCAAAAAAAAATGAACAATCGATCAATAGATATTGAAACATATTGTCGACGCACGAAGAATAGATAGTCCAATACATGAAAAAACAGTAGATTATGTTCGATCCTAAAACTCTTAATTAGAAACAGATCCTTTCAGTCTAACACATCAGCACAACAGAGTTTCAACTTCAGATAGAGATTTGCCGCAGATTCAGTAAAAATCACAATGGATTAATTATGTATCCAATCAAACAGAGCGTCGGCTTTGCTGACTGTGCAGTAGCATCAGCATAATCAATAGTATATTGTCAAAGAACATAGATGTAATGTTGATGAACTTACAATTTTTTATCGTTCGTAGACGAAATGATGATCAAGTGAATCGTCAAAATTTAAGATCACAGATTTCTTCTGATATTATTGGATCATATATGTATATCAGCAAACTGACAATGGATCACTGCGCATAAGTCACTTCAAAAAAATGCATCGCTAAAATTTTCATCTCTGACAAAGTTGAAATCTGTGTGAAATTGCTCGCCTTCCTTTTCCTTTTCCCAGCATATCACAGTAATAGCACGTATGTAGATTGGCCTCTGTGTAAAGCTTCAGTATTCCTCAGTTTTCATAGAGCATCGTATGCAAATTTTGAACTCTTAATGCCTTGAACTCTCATCTTCGCGCATGTCATCCACAGCTGGTTGTACAAATCAAATCAATATGTAAAATACATGCACACAGAAAGAGTGTGGAAATATGAAGAAAAAAGCGTCAGCTCTCAGCTATGGTCTGAGTGCTTCTCTTGACATTATTCATGATTAGCCAGATGAAGATCTTCTGCGCCCTTCTTGTCAAAACTAATGGGTGAATTCTTCAGCTTTTCTCTCCTGTTTGTCAAATATATTCCTCCTGGCGTCGTCCTCAATCAGATCCCAAAGTGTATATCATGCTCGTTGTTCAGCTGCGCATCATCAGAGTTCTCCTGTCATATCATTATTTCTGCAAATATACCATAGAGCATGTGTGGCCTCCTCCCACGATTTTCAATTCAGCCGAGCAAATTCCATCATAATTCCCCTTTGCTCCACACAATCTTCTTCCCTTTTCACAAAATATCTGCGTCTCCTCCCTGTATTGCCCAAAAACGTGTAATTCGCCTCCCTTATCAGAGCAAAACGTCCCTCGAAGATATCTCCTCCTTTTTTTTTTCTGAGCGGTCTTCGCAGCCAATCCTTTCTTTCTGGAGATGAGCCGTGTGATTAATACCAATGAGTATCATTCATTCTTTTTTACCAGCCTTTTTTATTAGCCATCCTTTTTTATAAACTATGCGCCAAATTCCCTTTGCCTATATAAATAGAGTTCGCCTCTATTTTCGAACCATACAATGTTTTCTTCATTAAAATCTATGGTTAGAGTTTATCAGAAGTCTTTTGCGTGATAGGAGCCAAACCATTGTCCCATATATTTTTGGATGTCTGTTAAGAAAAAACAACTTTACATATGCATTGATAAAAGTAAATTGTTGTCCTTTTCTATCATTCATGTCATGCTAGCTCAAGTCTTCATCAATAGTTGCTACATATAAAAGACCTCCGCACGCTATAAGGTGGAAGCATCCACTTCCTATTTTGCTTGCCATTAATATGACACTTTCGAATATATAGCTCATCTTGTATTGCATCCTTCGAATTTGGTTCTACTTCATCAAGAGTAGAGATGAGAATCTCTACGACACTCACCCCCACCAAACCTGTGCATCCTCCGGATGCGCCAAA
Source organism: Ceratopteris richardii (assembly GCA_020310875.1). Classification (NCBI taxonomy): domain Eukaryota; kingdom Viridiplantae; phylum Streptophyta; class Polypodiopsida; order Polypodiales; family Pteridaceae; genus Ceratopteris; species Ceratopteris richardii. Next base: position 144,151,104 of record CM035410.1, read on the forward strand.
TAACCTGAGAAAAAACCTGTTTTCTGCTTCATGATAAAAGTCAATTTCATAGCATAATATGTGCATGGGTTTTAAAAAATCAAAGTGCCTTATGCAGGGCTGTGTAATTAGCCCTATTTATATGCACACTTTGAAAATGCATGTATAAAATTAATGGTGCAATCAATAAAGAAAATGGCTTCTGATGGTGAGGTTGGTGCTCTCACTCACATACATAACAATGTGAAATTACATAAATCCTTACAATCACTCTTATGTGCAAGGGTAATACTCAGTCTGTGCCTAAATGCATGGTCATGTAGTGTGACCCTACTATGCATACTTTTGATGCATTAAAAAAATAAATGGTGCATAGATAGGGTAATTGGTTTCTACTAAAGAGGTTTAATTTCCCATGCTTAAACTTTGCTCGCAAATTTTATCATGCATTTTACATTTTTGATTGGTGCAATTGATCGTGAAACTAAGGGAAAAGCTCAACATGTGTTTTTACATAATTTGATGCATACTTTAAATGCAAGGTTAAACAAAATGGTGCAAAATTGGAAGTAAAAGGTTATTCCTATGCTTGAGGAAAAACTTGGTTTACCAATGGCTCCCATTCTTCATTATAAACCTGAAAAAAATAATTCATCTTGGAAAAAACTCGTGAAAAACATAAGTATTAGCACATTTAAACCAAATATTTCAATTCAAAATAAGACTTCTAGAAAATCCATCTGTAAAATCGAAGTAACATTAAGTCAATTTTTGTAGCTTCCATCAGATCGTCTTTTCTTGCTTGACCTGCATTAAACCACTCAAAACATTGATTAGAAAAGCAATATTTAGATCATTAATGAAATTCACAATTTTTCTCTTAAAAGAAAGTAAAACAAATCCATATAAATACCTTTTTGATAAGGAAGTAGGTTATAACTCCCATGCTTGTATCTTTTGATGAGGGAGTGTTGAAGTATGGGGAGTAACCAACCCAAACCGCCTCACATGGAAGTGAGGGGCTCTTCCAAGAGGAGTTGCAAGAAGTGCAAGCAACGCACACACACCCACGTCCAAGAACAATGGCATCATGGCCAACGTCAAAAGGAACAAGGGAGGGCAATGCTCACACACAAGCCAACCCCAAATGCCAAACCCACACACATGGATCATCGCCTAGCACACAAGGAGAAATGTGGAAGCCAAATGACACCTTCTTCCATTACCAAAATGGAGGCCAAGGCCATGGCCAAGGGACCCCCCTTTTACAAATGAGGCTCTTCTTTATATAGAGAAGGAAAGCATATGTGAATAAAAACATGTGGTCAAAAGACCACATGTGCTAAATCAAAAAGAGAATCTTTTGTGATATGGGAATTTCAAAAAGCTAACTACCTAGAGAGAGAGAGAGAGAGCGCGTGAGATTTCTACGTGGGCATTTTAGTTTGTTCCAAAAAAGGAGTTGTTCAAAAAGGAAAGGCTTCAATACCATAGGCTTAGGGGTTTATCAAAAAGTGGTTTTAGGAGAGTGTTCATATGGACCTCTCCTAATTTACAAAAAGATGGTATTTACTTGAGGGCTCAAGGATGCCATAGCATGAGGAAAAATTATGGGCAACCCTTAGAGCAACACTTCCCCCCCTCCTAGACTTTGTCGTCCTCGACAAAGCTAAGAGAGAAGTATATAATGCCGAACTGGTCCAAGTTTGGAGTCTTCAACTCTTCAAATATGCAGTAGTTCCAATCTGAATTTTGCAAGGCTGCAAATCTTTTGAATCAGCAAGCCGGCTGCCTTGAAATCTCTAATCCAGCAATGCTGAGCGACACAATCCCCTGGGGGGGCAGTCAGCCCAGCATGTATCCAAATTTGTAAGTCTTCAATTCTTTCAGGCCTGCAATGCTGAGCGACACAATCCCCTTGGGGGGCAGTCAGCCCAGCCTCCATCCAATGTGCCTTCTCTCCAAGCTCCAATATCTGAAATTTAAACATACACAACAAGTAGACTGAATTTGAAAAGAAGCAGCCATAAAATGCAATTTCATGTTTAGTTTCCACTTCAGGGAACATCTTTCACTAAGGACTTGCTCTTCTAAAGAGAAGGGCTCCTGAAAACCTCCTCTTTGCACTCCAAAAAATGATGCCATAATCTGTTATCTCCAAGTGAGAGTGACATATTTCATTGTATAGCACGAGATGAATATGTAGTTGCAAGTTTAACTTATGTTCCTGCCATTATTCATACTATGCTCCCATTCAATCAAGCTTGCAATTTAACATGACATTATGTGCCTCAAAAATGATTAGATAATTTTGCTACTTGCATTAATAAAGAGTAGACTCAAGAGAGATGCATTAACAGGTAGCAAGAGTTTGTGCAGTCTTAGATCCGATTTTGGGTCAATGGATACAAAACATCAAGCAATATTCATACCATCGTGACCTTTGTACTATACAAACATTTAAGCAATTTAATCATGTCCAAAAGTATGATAAAAGCATGCAGTAGAAACTCCACAAGACCAGGAAGCACCAACCTCAGTCTTTCAAACCTGCAATACTATGAGTCAAAGGATATTGAGTTCATATTTAGCAATTGAAGATAAAATTCACTTCGAAAGATTTAGACAAGAAGGACTTAGCAACCCCCAAAAGTTTCTTTAAGACATTTTGGTTACCATAATGGAAAGTTTCCCCAAGGAGAAGAGTTACCAACCATGGACAAGAAACATACACATGAATGGCTTTGAAGAAACAAACTCGTGAATATCTATGTCATAAAGATATCAACCATCTTGTTGCCTTTTCCTGAAACAAGATCATTATTAGCAGAGCCAATTTATCAGTGTAGTTCATTTGGCAACCGTGTTATGTAATAACTATGGTAATGAGTTTTAGCCACTTGTATATGAGTAAAGATATTCCTTAAAATGGATGATGAAAAGTCAGTGGCAATGATTCCGTAATAGCATAAGGAGTTTACATCAACAACTACAGTCAATGATAACTTATACACGAAGCTTGATTTCTCATGACTGCAGTAAAATCATTACATGCCTCAATTCACAGTATGCCATCAAATGCATAGTATATGGTAGGGGTTTCTTAAGCCAAGGGCACATATCAGCTTCGCCAATCAACCTACCAGCGGACCTTCAGACATGTAGGGCTTCCCCTAAGCGATTGTACCCTTAACAACCCAGTTCAACAAAACCTTTAATCACAGAACTGAAAGCTCTAAAAAGTACAACTTTAGATGTTAAATTTTTACTCCGAATCTCACTGTTAAGAAGGATCTGAGCAATACCCTTATCATGTATGGGTAGTGAGAGTAAGGGAGTGATTATGCAACGGTTTATGAGAGGAAAGCGGGTGTCGACATAAAAACTCCAAGATCACTTCTATTCACCTAATCTTTTCAATATAACACCTGCTCCACTGGCCAAACCTGAAGGGCCTCTAAGCAACAAGAAAGAGGGAACAGTCCTGTGTACACATTTCATTTTGTAGTTAAGCAGTCCCCAAATTCAGAAACAATAAACATGCCCGAGTGCTATACAGGTAACGCAAGCCCAACCTCATGGATGCAGCATGGACATACTATCAGTCCACAAGACATGCCTTAGTAGTTTCGTGTATCTGAAAAAAAATTCAGAAAATATGAGCGAAGGTATTTAAGTAACCCAATAGATCCCCATGATAATTTATCAGCAAACACTTGTATTATCAAATCTTAGTTGCCCTTCTTATAGGATAGCACCCCCCCCACACATCATACGGAATCCCAACATAGTGGCAAAATGCCTGAATTCTTCAACTCATTTCAAGAAGTGCTCCCACTACAGATTCTACAGAAAACAAATTATCAAACATCCTTAAGGAGAGTCATCATCTTGGGTATAGATGTACTTTTGCCTAATGGGTATAGGAATACACCCATCAGTATACTCACATCAAGAAAAATAGTGTTAGTAATCCAACCCAAAATAGTCGAAGAAGGTCAAAGGATCTGCGCACCCACAAAACGTGTAGCTATGTTTGAAAAGAACACACAATATCATATGATTAGCATTGATCTCATTTAACCAAGTCAATCCTAAAAGTCAAGGGTTCTTCTTAGTCATGAAGCAATTGTATTTGAAGAGGGCATCTTCTTAGCAAGATAGGGCCATATCCAAGCATGTACTTATAACTAGCAGTTGAAATCAAAGCATCGTTTCTGACCCAAATCTTTTATGTAAGACTCTAAAACAAGCAGTAATACACATTCTCAACAATGTAGAAATGAGTGCCAAATGGAAGATTGACCAATCACTTGACGTTCATGCCATTTACCCATATCTCTAGGTGTTATGGTAAAAAAGATAGACCTTGCAGTAACTCATAACGAAGAAAAATAAATACCCGTGATCAATGCCCACTACCCCAAGTATTGACCATTGTGCATGAAATACGCATGATCCAGACACTTGAAGCATAACTCACAAAAAAGATTTGCACAAAGAACATAGAGTCATGGATAATGTTTGCACACATACTAACGAAAGTATTGTGTGATGCTTATATTGACTACGAGCAACTTTACATGGTGATAAAGAAACCGAGTGCCATTGCTGATACATGAAAGGGAATGATCTTACACATGAAAAAGTAACATCATAGTTGTGTGCCGACCAACGGGGGATTTAGGAGGAGAAGGTGGGTAGATTTAGGATAATACCTACACAGTCGACCATCTGCACCATAACAAGATCTTCAAGCAACAGGAGGAAAAATTCGTGGTGTCAATTTTAAGTATGTTCGCAGGAGATAGAGGGGGACGGAATTCTTCTGGGAGGTAAGGCAAAGCTTAGCACTGTAAGTGATGATAGACCTTGATGAGGAAAGTCGTGCATCAAGGCTTGCCCCACCATTGTGTGTTCTATATACCATAGGCAGTCGTGAAGGACAAAGCTCGTTCCAACATAACTTCCCACACACCTCAGAGTAGAGAATGTTTGCAAAACTTTGGCATGCAAAGGTAGGACCAGGTGCAACTTGTGCAGATGCCAAGATTGTTGATGTGTGATAGAGAAGGTTCGACATCGCTTGATACCAAAATAGGGGATTGATAGTGGCAACCAAAGTTGGGTATGGTCGCGCACCGCGGGGGCCAATGGCTCAGATTTGTACACCGAAAGAAGTAAGGGGGGCAGATGTCCTAGGCCATCATGCCAAGCGAAGACCAGGGCGCCGAGTTCACCGTTGGACATGGAGGAGCACGAGACTCCCCCCCCAAGCCTTCATGAAGCAACTATACATATGTCTAAAATCGGACCTGCATAGCTAAGCACTGAGGTATCAAAGCTCAGCCCTTTACAGGAGCAAGCACCAATAAGGGGAGCCGCTCCACCCATAGGGCAATTGTCACACAGAGAGTAAATAAAGTCAAAAACCATAGACAATACACAGGGGGAGCTTCACAAAAGTGCGCAACCATGAAAACAAGTGATGGAGAGATTAAAACTTGACAAGTAAGCCTCATACTGCAGGCATCGCCATCTTCGATGAGGACATGTGGGGAAGCCAAGTTCAATCCGGACGGCTCGTGATGATGCGGAGTTTGACAAGCATGACTTCGACAACAAAAGTAGCTGGGGAGCTCGAAGGAACTCAACCCAACAAAGCTCGACTCCACAGAGCCCCTGAAAGAAGGAGAACGCTAAGGCATAAGGGGAAGCGGATGATGCTCAACCCCAACTTATGTTGCCCGCAGAGAGATTCATGGCTCAGCCATCCCTCAACCACAATGGCAAGTGTGATTCCAGGGCACAAGGTCTCAACCTGATGAAGTAGGCACGAAAGGGGAGCAGGTCTGTCATGGACTAGGCCACAGAGCAGGAGAAGCTCCACCCTAAGCAGGAGGAACCAGCGCAGGAGCATGAGGCCCGATGCCTCGGCGAAGAGCAGGGCAAAAATTTTCTGTCGAAGGGTGGCATTATGTTTCCCCAACTTGCAGGAAAGTGCTGCCGGAGGGTTCAATGGTAGGATAAGGGAAGCCATCCGCAGCAGTGCCCATAGGAGCTGAGCTTAGCCATACAACAGAGGCGCGCGAAGGAGGAGATGAAGCTCAGCACGAGCTCGCCCCAGGTGCAGGCCGATGAGCCCAGGTGTTCTGCACGAGACCCCGCCACAGCATCCGAGGGGAGACTAGAAGCTCACCCCCAACAGCAACATGGGCGAGGGAATGGGGGAGCACACGACGGCTCCTTCCCAACTCTGTAGTGCAGAGGCACTAAGGGGAGCGACAAGAAAATCTGCGACGTCTCCTTGTGAATGAATGAAGGGGAGGAGGAGTGGGAATAGTGTAGGCCATGTATTCGTTGTCAGAGGCTTTACGTGGTAGATAGGCATAGATCCCACTCCAAACATTAAGTAGATTCATTGCACATGCAAAATGTAAGGCTGCCAGTGACTTAAAGAGTGGAAGTTAATGCACACCAATCCGTCACATGCATATGGAGAGAGATGTGGTGAGAGGGTGAAGACCCCCGCCACTTGAATTGTTTAACGTACATATGTAAGAGTGTACAGATCATTGAGTTAATACCAACCAACACATCCACCAAGTACAAGCACGCGGTGAGGAATTCTTCCTAATGTAAAGATCAAAATATATATATATATAGATATTTTTTTTTTTTTTTTTCGAAAATGACAAAGAGAGGGAGGGAATAGAGAGATAGATCCCACCCCCTTTTCAGGACAGACACTCAAAACAAGAAATGATAGAGATGTAGAGTGCTGCCACTCAGTGAGTGTGTGTGTTAGAAAGAGGAAGGGAGAAGGGGGTAAGGGGGTGTTTTTGTGAAACAAACAGAAATAAAGATATAAGTTACTCCAAAAATTAAAAGGGAAGAGGTACCCAAGGCCAACCGAAGGCCACACGGATCCACAACTCAATCCAAGCATGAGGTGCATCCACCAAGTGTAGGCACGGCAAGCTTGAAAAAAGCCAACGGTTGAAGGTCGATCTTCCCCGGCAACGGCGCCAAATTTGTTGTTGAAGTATGGGGAGTAACCAACCCAAACCGCCTCACATGGAAGTGAGGGGCTCTTCCAAGAGGAGTTGCAAGAAGTGCAAGCAACGCACACACACCCACGTCCAAGAACAATGGCATCATGGCCAACGTCAAAAGGAACAAGGGAGGGCAATGCTCACACACAAGCCAACCCCAAATGCCAAACCCACACACATGGATCATCGCCTAGCACACAAGGAGAAATGTGGAAGCCAAATGACACCTTCTTCCATTACCAAAATGGAGGCCAAGGCCATGGCCAAGGGACCCCCCTTTTACAAATGAGGCTCTTCTTTATATAGAGAAGGAAAGCATATGTGAATAAAAACATGTGGTCAAAAGACCACATGTGCTAAATCAAAAAGAGAATCTTTTGTGATATGGGAATTTCAAAAAGCTAACTACCTAGAGAGAGAGAGAGAGAGAGCGTGAGATTTCTACGTGGGCATTTTAGTTTGTTCCAAAAAAGGAGTTGTTCAAAAAGGAAAGGCTTCAATACCATAGGCTTAGGGGTTTATCAAAAAGTGGTTTTAGGAGAGTGTTCATATGGACCTCTCCTAATTTACAAAAAGATGGTATTTACTTGAGGGCTCAAGGATGCCATAGCATGAGGAAAAATTATGGGCAACCCTTAGAGCAACACTTTTCAGAGCAACAGGGAGAGATACAACTCCTCGGCTCGTATCTTTTGATGAGGGAGAGATACAACTCCCGGCTGTGTGTTTTTAATTTTTAGGGAGAACACTTACTAAACTCCCGAATTTATAAGGTATTGGTGACCTTTGCATATTTTGTTCAATTTGTTTGATAATTTCATCAATCATCTTCTTTTGTTCTTTGTTTATACTCTTCTCTTTATCAAGTTCTTTAGGTTTACTCTGACTAGTTTCTTGATTCTTAATCTCGTACCCCAATTTACTTTTCCATTTATTCACTTTATCTTGATCAAATAATGTATCATTCTCTAAAAGCTCTAGATCACATGTGATATAATAGTTATCATCTTTCTTCGTCATTAATATTACTTGCTCATCTTTTTGCTCATTCGTATCTATGTTTTTATGTTCATTTCGCTCAAGTTTTTGGGTTTCCCAAGATTTTGATTCATCAACTGTTTTCTCTTGATTATTCATCGAAATCTTAATTTCTTGATTAACAATTTTATCATTTGTATGTTTCTTTGGTCGCCATTGATATGTTTGTATCATTCTTAGTTTTCTTGGTTTTGATTTTGTTTGTTCAAAAAGTTTTTTCATTCCCCCTCGACATAAGTTTAAGCGTAAAGGGGCATGAGTATGGACATCACATATTTTCTTCCCAAGTTGACAAACTATTTGATGTTTGCATGCATGTTCAAAGGCAATACAATTATCATAGGTATGACCGATTTGGTCACACCAAAAACATCGAATAATGCGTTTTCGCATCTTATTTGATTTTTTTGGTATTATCCTAGGAATAGGTTTCCTAAGATCACATGAAGGTGTTTGATCAGGCATATATGTAGACAAATTATGGACTCTTACTTCATGTTCTTGATTAAGTTTCAATCCTTGCATTTGTTTAGATAATATTTCATACTTCTGGTTCATTTCTTGAATCTCAGCATTCATTTCCTCTTTCCAAATTCTAAGACTATTTGATAATACTGGTAGACTCTCTACCATAGCATTGATCGAATCATTTAGAGTCAAAATCACTCTAAATTTCTTTTGTAGAGTTTCATTGGCCTTGTTTTCCCTTTCTATGAATTTATCTTCCCATTTTCTCAAATGTTGATCTATCAATGCGTTCACATATGCTTCATCAATACCAATACTCGTTGAATTATGCTCTTGTAAATTAATTTCAACAGATTCTTTACATTGATTTATATTTTTCATGTTTGTACGCTGCTTTTGTTTACCCATGACTCATGCTTGAATATCAAAGAAACACCACATAAATGAAAAACAAGCTATGAGTTTATACACATATCAAACATACATTACTTGGAATTGATTTGAGAACGAAGTTCAGAAATCATGCACCTGAGCTGCGATGCTGAATTTTCACGTCGGGTTCACCAAAATGTCAGCGCGAAAGCGACGGTCGGTGGATCAGGCCAACCGCCGAAAAATACGGCGCACGTCGGGTGCTTGGAGCGAGCTCAGGTGGAGTTAGCTTTCATCTCACAAGAAAGCAACACTTGGGAACAATTGATTAGAAATGAACTTGCTCTCATGCATTCTTATGCTCGGTGACTTCTAATAATTCAGAGAATAATTAAGAAGAAGATTAGATTGTTTCGAAAGATCTTCCTTATTTTCTTGACCATAATAATGCATATGCCAAACAACCAAAAACACGCAGATGAGCTATAGATGGCTTGCGATCATGCCAAGCCTCATATGGAGTGATAGACTCCGGTGCTTTAGTGGGACACCTGTTAAGTACATGTGCTGCACACATGACAGCCTCAAGCCAGAAACTATGTGGTAAAGCCTGACTCTTGACCATACACCTCGCCATCTCCATGAGTGACCTGTTCTTTCGTTCAGCAACTCCATTTTGTTGAGGTGTATATGGCACTGTACACTGGTGTTTTATCCCATGTTCAGCCAGAAATGAATTAAAACCAGAAGACATATATTCCCCCCTCGATCAGAATGGAGGGTGCCCATTTTACATGCTGACAAATTTTTAGCAAAAACCAAAAACTGTTTGAAGCACATGAACACTTCGGACTTTGCCTTCAATGGATATACCCATGCATTCCTGGAAAAATCATCGATGAAAGTCACAAAGTAAAGATAATTTCCAAAAGAGGGTGTCTGCATAGGACCACATACATCACTATGTACAAGCTGCAATTTTTTAGTAGCTCGAACTGAACCATCTCTTGGAAAGAAGGAACGTTGCATTTCGCCCAAATACAGCCTTCACAAACATGTTTTCCAAGTGCCTCAAGTTTGGGCAAAGAGGACACCATTCCTAATTTTTGCAGGCGTAGCAAACTAGCAAAATTCAAATGACTAAAGTGTGCATCCCAAAGCTTTGCATCTGACATAGCCTGAGAATCATGTACTACACATGCTGAATCATTCACAGATCTTTCATAGTCTATGAGCTTATATAGCCCATGACATAAAATGCCTGAAGCAATAATCACATCCCCATTTGATAGATCATGAACTATACACCTATCATCAACAAATTTCACAACCAAGCCAATCTTGGCTAATGCAAAAACTGATAATAGATTTTTCTTGATCCCTGGCACAAACAAAGCATCTGACAAAGTGAAAGAACTACCATCAACAGTAGTCAAAATGATCTTTCCAACTACCATAACATGATAAGAGGAGTTGTTGGCACACGTAACAGTATTCCCTACAGGGTCAAGCTCGAGTGAAGAGAAAAAACTGCGCTGCGAGGTAATATGTTTGGTCGCCCCACTGTCAAAGTACCAAACCTCTGAGTCTACTGCAGACATGCACTACTCATGAGAAGATGGGCCAAACTGCAAACATTAGTAACTACCCATTCTTCTTCTTGCAGAAGATAAGTAGAATCTGTTTTTGGCGTAGAGGCCTCTGCAACAACCATTCCAGCCTCCTTCTTCTTTGCCTCTTTAGCAGCCAGTTTTGGACAGTTCTTTATTATATGATCATTTCCTTTATAGTACTGTGCAAAACAATTTTTGCTTTTCGGATTTCTTTTCATCTTTTTCTTCCCTCTTCGATTGTGCAGAATTAGCAGATTTTTGCTTACTAATTGAAGAGCTCCATTTTTCTTTGCCCTTCTGACTAGCCAGGAAAGCTTGATCTGCAACACACAAAATTGACCTGTTCTGCCTGGACTAATCTTCCTACAACAGAACAAAGACTAACTCCTCAAGTGACAAGACATTTGGATTGCCTTTCATCATCAAACGAAGAGTAGAAGCAAAAGTTTGATATGAGTCAAGAAGACCATTCAGAACAGTCTAGAAAAGTGAGCTATCTGGTATAACCTCATCGGTAGAAATCAATTGTTCCTTCAAGTCTTTGATATTTGTTAGAAAATTGTCCATAGAATCACCTTCATTCATGTGCTCACTCTCCAACTGTTTTTGGAGGTAAGCAAAACAAGCCTCATTCCTAGCTTGGTACAATGTGGTAAGTGTATCCCAAGCATCTTTAGCTATTTTGCAAGAGCGTATGTGAGGAATAATGGCACGTTTGATAGACAATGCTATCAATGCATGTGTCTGGGCATCTCTGCCATCCCAATAAATTTTCTCTGTTGTAGGTGTAGCAGAAACCGTAGCACGAACATGAATATGCAGAATATCATCATCTTTGACACCTTCTGCATTAGCTTCGATATCTGCAGTTGTAACAGTTGCAGGTGTGATAGGATGTTTTTCAAACCCTACAGAGTGTTCCACGGTCCTTTTGCAACCAATGCATGTCACATCATATAAGCCCATAATGGGTAGTTGGTACCATCCAACTTATCCTCAATAGCCAACATATGGAATACATCACTGCTTTCAGCCATGGCTAGTGACTAAAATACCTTGATGCAAAAAAAATGTTGTATCTCAAAAAGTTGAACGGAATTGCCAAGATGAATTTGGCTAGACCTGTAGTAGACTTTGAGATGCTTATACTGGCAAACCAAAACTGGTATATAGCTTTGGCACAAAAATACAAAATAGCTTGCACACAAGCTCAACTTGTTGCGAAGAAGTCATTGTGAGGTCAACTTCAAGAAAAACATGTAGCAGAAACCAAGGATTTGAGAAAGAAGTTATATGAATCTTTAAAGTTTTATCTCAAATAGTGCAACCAAGATTTTGATCAATTAAAACAGGTATGCGAAAGAAAAATGCAGATTGAAAAAGAACTTCAAGAGCAAAATGTTACAATGGCCGAACAATCTATATTAATTCAACAATTAAGAGAAAAAATTGACACTCTAAAAGCTCAACAAGACATTAAGGACATGGACGTGGGGACCTCTTTATTTCTTGTTCCTCAAAGGCATAATAAGGAGAATGAGATATGTCCTCTCTCTCCCCCCATTGTTCCATCGCCTGTGAAAGAAGCAACATGTGCAAAGATTGATCTTCTACATATGTCATTCACAACAAAGTTAAAAGATTGATCTTCTACATATGTCATTCACAACAAAGTTAGACCATAAGGAACATGCAATTTTGGTGGCTTGTCTTACACAACATTTGAAAATTAGGTAGCCTAGTGCATGAAAGATGCAAATATTAAAAGCAAGGAATAATTAAGCCTTTTAATATACCACTACCTAATGGAAGAGAAGGTAAGAAGACACATTAGAAGATAAATTCAAAAGAATTTGAATGAAGATTTAAAATTTTCAATCAACACTTTTAACTATACAAAAGAGCAATTTAATATTGCATATCTAACTTGGAGGAAAATTTTCTGGAAAAGAATCCTATAGTAAAAGTACATCGGCAAGATGTACCCTACTTATTATAGGTTAATCCGTCCTTTTTTCCTATGCCCAGATGTCATCCATGGCCATAATTTCGAGAAGCACAACAGAAAGGCACTATAAGCAATAAATGGTTGAACTTCCCTCTACTTCCAAGTCCACCTCATGAATCCTTACTGAGCAAAGATTTTATGGTTATATACATTGAATCTCAGCTAGAAAACATGCTACAGTAACAAATGTAATGTTAAAGTTCAGAAACAAAATTTTGAGCATGATCTTGACAATTTTCAAAGTTTTCAAGTTTGCAGAATACACCTTCTTGAACTTCATTGGCATCAATCAAGGCAAGGAACCATTGCTTTTTCATCTATCAATCACTCCCCATCGCACCACAATCATGGCATATTTCTCTATATTATAGTTTCTCCCAAGTCCATACTTACAAACATTTGAAGAAGCATTTTTTTAAGCTCAATTTTGAGATTTTTATCAAGATGAGTTCCAATTTAAATGCAAGATTATTCACTTATGAACTACACTTTTTGTTGATCATTGACAAGCACCCAATAATGCAATTAAGCTTGAACAATGACAACAGTTCATGATTCATCATGTGACATCATAAATAATAGAGAGGAGATGATCTTTCACACATACATGTGCCACCAACCAAAGCCTGTTGAGCATGATAGACTTAAGGAGGAGGGATGTGTGGAAGGGGAGTGTAGCAAAAAGAGAAGAAGAAGAAGACAAAAGAAGAAAGGAACTACTCATCAAGGATAAAAGAGACAAATACCCACTACCCAAGCCTTGTAGGGACATGCATCACCTTGAGTATGCATGTAAGGACATATAGACATTCGGAAAGAAGTTAGATATTAAATTAGAATGAGCAAGCCATAGTGGTTGAATTTCAAAATTATAAAGGGGAGCTTTGGAATATCAAATAGTGGTGAAGATTGTCCCTCCTCAAATCCATTGCAAGGATCCCTCTTACCCAAATTCTTTATCATCTTTGACTACAAGTGGCATGTCAGGCACTAGGATGAAGCCTATTAGGAATGATAGATACTAAGAGGGGAGAGTGTTGCAGAGACTAAAATAAAGGGAAGAAAGGTAAGAGACGAGAAGAGAAGGTAGGATTATTAAATTCACATATTTTTTTTCAAAAGAAGGCCCATTTCTTTTTAAACCATGCCCAATGGATGTATATTAAGCCTTCTAAATGCACTAGGGGAGTCCTCTAGTTGCATAATCCCAAAACATGTAACATATCTAGGGGAGTCCTCTAGTTGCATAATCCCAAAACATGTACCATATCTTTCTATAATGATAGTTTCTTGAGAAATTTTTGAAAGTTCTAGTCCACTTATATGAAAGGATCAAATTTAGGTCACATGTATATAAGTCACTTTTGACTCATTTCTAAAGACTTTTTTCCATTTTGGAGAATAGAAACTAAATCGAAAGGGATCTCGTATATTTTTCTTCTTGCCTTCTCATCTCCTTTTTTATGAGCTTATGTGAATGTCCATGGCTTGTAATATGTGCTTGGATGTGTTATCTAACCCTTCCCCATATTTTTTCATTGTTCTCATGTGTATATGAGGTGTAATGTATCGTAAGAGAAGGTACGATTCTTGACACTTGAATTTTTTCCATAACTTTGCACACAAAAGTCGGAATGCTTCCATACCAGCTAGATGCTTCTCATTAAGAGCTTCAAAATGAACCTTTTATTGATCATATTTGGACTTTGGTGCAAGGAGAAAGCTTTGTTTTACTTTTTTTCTTCTATACATGTGTTGTGGATCATACCCGAGTGTAAAGGGTATTGATCTCTATAAGCATTAATGTTCGAGTAGAGAACATGCTTCTATGCACTTGACCATGTCAGCTCTTGGTTTAATAATTTTGATGTGTTAGTCAAACCTCCACTTGAGTGTACTCCTTGGATGTGTGAGGGCAGTGTAGACTCACTTGTCACGAGTTAACACAAGTGTGCACATAATGAAGAACAAGACAAACTCACTCTATCACACTTGGAAGGAAAATCAACATTCTGACACATTCTAGGAGGAGGGAAATCACGTGACTCAAATTCATGGCAAAGAGTTAGGAGGGAAATCACGTGACTCAAATTCATGGCAAAGAATTGTCCTGCAATATAACTTAGGTGATGACAATGGCACAAAGCTTTGGAGTGAACTCTTGATAGGATAACCCTTCTAAGAAGTCTTGTCAAGGACAATAATATCTAGGAGGGAGAAGTGTTACACAAGCTTCGCAAGAACCCCACAAAAATTTCATGTTTTTAGTAATATTCCATAGCATTTGTATATTTTTCATAGACATCGTAAATATCATAGTTGTATATAGCAATGGGATTCGTATTTACACACTCTATTAAAGGGAAGAGTCTTTCCTTGAAAAACCTGAAAAATAAGAGAAATTTCGAGTTTGTTTTTTCTTTTTTAGATATTTTCAAAATAAAAATGAATGGCCTTGAGAAACTTCTATAGAAGGGCTAGAAAATCATTTGTAAAAGACCCTGATAATGTGAGTAAGAGAGCTCTTCGTCTTGAAAAATTTGTGCAAACGATTTATGGCTTTCTTGTGACTTCTCCTTGCTTGATTTTTTTACGTGTACACTTACTAGTTACTTCTTATGTGCCTACTATCATTAGGCTAAGTGTTTTTGGTCTATTATCCCGATTATAAATTGTTTGGTGCTAAATTTTTGCATCTGTTATAGATTTCTAGACGTGGCTGTTTGGTAATTTAGCCTTGATCGTTTGTAATTCATCTTGTTAACCTTGAAACGAGCCATCATGCACTCAATTTGAACAAGTAACAAGGAAGATATGATTATTTTTTTTACTAGTTGTCTTCTTTAGCTCACCTATGTGAGTCTGAACTTGAGGATGAAGATGATGATAAAGAAAGAGAAAGTTTTCCGATCATCAAGTTCTATCCAATCTCCACGATCAGATTGGTGATTTGCCCATCACTGTGATCAGAAAGGTTGCTTGACAATTGTCAGAATTGAGAGGTGTCTTTTCAATTACCATGATTTGAGAGGTGGCTTGCCAATCTTCACGATCAAAGAGGTGGCTTGTCAATCACCACAATCAGATTCATGAATTTTCAATCGCCACGATTGGATTGATGAATTTTCAATCGCCATGATTGGATTGATGAATTTTCGATCGCCATGATTGGATTGATGAATTTTCAATCGCCACGATTGGATTGATGAATTTTCAATTGCCAGAATTGGATTGATGAATTTTCAATCAACAATTGGATTGATGAATTTTTACTTTGGTTGGGGTCTCATACTTGGATGATAAGGATGTTGATGGTTGAATACAAGAAGCTTGGCAAGACATCTATCCATCTTGTCTACTTTTTCCATCAACTACAATTAGGACAAGGTCTACTCTTTGCAGATTTGACAAAATAAGGGTTTATGAGTGTCATTTACCTCACTTCAACATATGTATGCATCAAGGTTGTGGTGTTAAAGGTATTGACAAGAGCTATTTGATCAAATGTGGTCTTGAACATGGCATAAAATTATGTACATATATAGGTACTTACCAAATGGTAAAAACCCTATCAACCACTCCCATGTCTTTGTAGACCACTCATGTTAGAGCATCATTGCATGAGTGGTCACTATGATTCTTTATATGATCTTTGTTTGAACCATGGAATCACCTAGACCCACCCTATGGGAGGGAGTCACCTTGATATAGTATTTGATTATGGAACAGAAGGTCACCTTATTCCAAATGTGAGAGTCATCTCTTTTTCTTAGAAACGTAGCGGTCGCCTTATTTTGGATAAGGGAGTTGCTTTGAGCTATTGTATATGCTCTAATTAGGTTGTTTTAGGTTTTCCTTGTGGTTTTCCTTATTGGGATGCCATAGTGCTTCTTTGATGGTTATTGCCCAAGAGCGTGCCTTAGGGACAACCATCCTTTGGTGTGGCTCACCCTAATGACGACCACTCTTGGGTTTTGATCACCATTGGGTGGCGACAATTCACGGTTTGATAAACCTTGTGCAACCAACCCTTAGGAGTTGGCCACCTTGGGGGTGTACCACCATTGAGAGACCATCTCTTAGGGGTTGATCTCCCTTGGATGAGCACCCTTAGAGGGTTTAACCCTTGGCTAACTATCCTTTGGTGAACATTCTTGTTGGTTACTCTCCCTTGGACGACCACCCTTGGAGGTTGGTCTCCCTTGGGTGAACACACTTGGAGATCGGTCTGTCTCACCTAGGGCGACCACCCTTGGGTGACCCAAAACAAAGGGAAAGGACATATCTTATGTGGTCCAAGGTGTACTTCCATAACCATAGATCATGTATATTACCCTATTGATGTGATGTTATTTTGAACACTTGGATGGCCAAGCCTCACACCATGAGATTACCACATCTGTCTTGGGGTGCAAGTACAGAGATAGATTTAGTAGGAGAGAGTGTGGGAAATCCTTGGAAGGAATTAACCCTTGGGTGAACCCTTTAAGGGAGAATCTTAAGGTGATTTGTCCTTGGGAGGAGGCCTCCCTTAGGTGACCACCCCTTGGGGGCGGGGGGGGGGGGGGGGGGGGGGGGGGGCCTTCCTTAGGTGACCACTCTTTGGTCTATGTTGCCTTAGTGAAGGCACCCCTAGAGATGCCATCGCCAATGCCCATAAAAGGAGAATGTGCAAGTTTAAGAAGGCTTAGAATACCTAGGGGATTATAAAAACTCAAAATATACTATGAGGGCAATGAGACCTATGAGCTAAAAAGGGATGCAAAATGAGAGACGCTATGGGACCCTTGAGACAAATGAGGTCACAAGGGTAAAAAGCCGTAAAAATTTAGATAGAGATAGCTACCTTCTATGTAATGGGTGAAAAGAGATATTGTAAGTTTGGGCTCACTTCTAAGTGTTAGAAATAGAAACACAAGGTCATAGGGCTATAGACTAGTGTAAGAATAAAAACATAGTAACAACAATAGATATTCTTAAAAGAAATGAAAAAATAACTAAAGAATAGCATTCAAAAAATGGTTAAGGAATCAAATGTTAAGTGTAGAAGCCAAATATAAGACCTCACATTGTAATTCATGAAAACAAGATAAAAATCAATAGAGAATTCTTCAAAATAAGAGCATATATAAAGGGAATCAAGCATTTATAATGCTATATTTTAAATAAAACAAGGTTCCAAAATCCATATCATGTATGCATAGTTTTCAATTGTTTCTATATAGCAAAACCAGAAGGACAACTAGATTATCAAGCACCATTTTTAACAATCAACATACGAATTCTATGAAACGTGTATGTATGTCGTCCATCTAGATCATGAGACCCAAGATTTGATTGTCCCCTAGCTACAAAAACCTCATCGTGACTCCTTCTATATATATAAATGTTTTAGGAAGGACATGATTTCCATGCCAAAACCACATAAGGAGGTGGTGTCCACACACACACACATACATATACATACATACATATACACACACATACATACATGCATACATACAAACACACACACACACACACACACACACATATATATATATATATATATATATATATATATATATATATATATATATATATATATATATATATATATATATATATATATGCATTTACATACACACACACACACATATATATATATATATATATATATATATATATATATATATATATATATATATATATATATATATATATATATATATATATATATATATATATATATATATATATATACATACATACGCACATATGTATGTATGTATGTATATACATACACTCATATATTATGTACATATGTATACACACACACTATATATATATATATATATATATATATATATATATATATATATATATATATATATATATATATATGTGTGTGTGTATGTATGTATGTATATGTGTGTGTGTATGTATGTATGTATGTATGTATGTATGTATGTATGTATGTATGTATGTTTGTATGTATGTATATATATACGCACATATGTAGAAGAGATCAATATGTATGCAAGTAAGTAAAAATGCATGTTTGAATCCTAGCTAATAAAATCAACCTATAAATGACCTTGGACACTGTTGTAGAGTAAAGGAGCACAAAAGAGGAGCCCCAAAAAAATTTCAAATTATGGGAACAACTTCTGTTCTTCAAATTCCTATGAAAACCTTATAAAGCCATGTAAATGCACTAGAGGAGTCCTATAGATGCATAAATCCCAAGCATTGTATCATAATCCTTGTTAAATAGTAGGAAATTAGGGTTTCTATAATAAAGTGCCGATCTCTTGTGTGAAAGGACCATTTTTAGGGCACATGTATATAAGCCATTTGAGGACACTTTGTAAAAACTTTTGCCATTGTGAGAAGACAAAAATCTGATTTTCAAATTTGCTTCTTCTTCCTCTTGCATCTCCATGCTTGTGAGCTTGCTTGTGTGATTGTAGCTTGGAATGAGTGCATGGAAGTGTTGAAGCTCAAGATCAAGGACAAAGCACGGAAGCACATCAAGAAAGTGAACACACGAGAAGAGGGAGCAAGTAGGGAGCTCCAAGAAGCACCTGTCAAATTTTCAGAAGAAATCCCTACAAAAATAGTGATTTTTATCACTAAAAATCATTGTAAATACCATTTTCTATTTTTTCAACTCCATTATGTTCAAGCCAAGGAGTCTTTGAGCTTGAGGAGTATTAGATGTATCATATTACCAATTTTCATAATTTTTAGATTCCGTTTGAGCCCCCAAATAAGCCCGAGAACCTAATTTTTAACGAGGCCGGACACTAGGTCTGGACAGGGCCAAAACTACTCAAAAAACTATAAAAAGGGCTGGAAAGCTCATTTGAGGGGTTGGCTTGTTGTAGATTTCAGCTTTGTGAGAGATTTCTTTGGTAATCGATTATCTTCCATCGTTCCACTCTTTGCTCTTGCCTTGTGCGCGTGTGTGTGTATGTGTGTGCATGCTTGTGTGCTTTCACTCACGCACTAGTGCACTTCACTTGCTTTTGGTCTTCATACCGGTCCTCACGTCTCCACGGATTGACAATTATGAGGTGAAGCTCCTCACGTTGGTACTCACCATTGTGCTAGAGTGACACCAAATTTGGCGCCGTTGCCGGGGAGAGAGCTTGGAGGACGAGCGTGTGACGGTAAGACGTAGAGTAGCGACGTTGGAAGGTAAAAAAATCATCATTTTCAGTTCAGTTTTTGAATTTTTCTTCTTCTTCATCTTCACCATCATCACCATCTCCACCCACCTTCATCTTCTCAGTTTTTTCCATTTTTTAGAGTACATTCACCTTGTTTGTACTTGTGCTTGTGAGCAAGAAGCTTAGAGGGGGGTGCAGAACTGAATCGCTGAAGAAAAACTCGTGAAACACTCTCCAAACACCAAGAATCTGAGCGGCCATTTTCGGAAGTGCTAAAACCTGCGTCAAGTATCGTTTTTGAGAAACAAAGCTTTTGGGAGCTACGCGGAGCAAAATAGGGTGCTAGGAGAGTTGGAAGAGAGTATCAAAGGTAAGCAAACCCACTTCATACTCATGAACTCTCAGGAAATCCAAGTTTTTTCAGAAAAAAAATCGACCTGCGTCAAGTATCGTTTGGGATTTACAGAGGTTAAATGTTGAGTTTTGGGTGATACAAAGAGTGAGGAGAGGGGAGAAGGACTAGGAAAACAAGGGCATCAAAACAAAACTTAAAAAAATCTTGCAAAAATCTTGGCAAGGGTCAAGTATCGTTTTTGCTCCCGCGGTCGAGTATCGCGATACTTGTCAAGTATCGTGGACTCCTGTGGTCGAGTATCGCGATATTTCCCTAATATAGGTATCGTTTCGATCAGAGATCGTTTGAGCCCAAAGATCGGTATCGTTTTGGCTCAAGTATCGTCGATCGTCTCAGTGAGAGATCGTTTACCAGAGATCGCGATACTTGGGTGAGATCGGTATCGTTTTGCTTAGCGATCGTTTTGGTCAAAGATCGTAGATCGTTTCACTCAGAGATCGCGTATCGTTTTGAACCAAATATCGTCGATCGTGTATCGTTTTGACCAAAGATCGTTGAGTCCAGAGATCGTTTTGCCAAAGAACGTTTGGGGAAGTATCGTGTATCGTTTTCATCCAGATATCGTGTATCGTGTCGGTCAAGTATCGTTTTGGTCCAAGTATCGTGTATCGTGTTCCAGAGATCGCGATACTTGCCAGCGACCGAGTATCGTTTTGAGTTAAGTATCGAGTATCGTTTTGTCAAATATCGTTTTGTCCAGCGATCGTTTGCTCAGAGATCGTTTTGTCCAGCGATCGTTTTGTGAGAGATCGTGTATCGTTTGGCTTGGAGGTCGTGTATCGTTTGGGGAAAGTATCAAGTATCGTTTTCCTTGAAATATCGTAGGTCGTCTGTTCAAAGATCAAGTATCGTGTATCGAGTTCCTCAAGTATCAAGTATCGTGTCCTACAAATATCGTGTATCGCCTGATTTGAAGCATTTCCTGAGAGGCCCTGTTTCCCTGTTTTAACCCCCAAAACCCTGAACTGGCATAACTTTCTCATACGAAATCCGTTCGGAGTGATCTTGGGTTTGTTGGAAAGCTCGTGAGGAGTACAACAAAAACATCGACTGGTTATGTTAATATTAATACCAGGATTATTAGATAGGGTATTTTTAAGTTGACCCTCAGGTTGGACTAGGAAGCAAGGGGTTCCACAAGATTTTGAGCAATTCAAAGGACAATTGTGGACTTGTAAACAAGGCTTATGAACCTAAGCTCAAGATGATACCTAGGAAGAGATAGATAAAGTACCATATCACTTGAAACTAAGATCAACCACACAATCAAGTCAGGGACTCCCAACTCAGGGGTTAACTCTACGTGCTGAGTTCATAGACAAGTGAGTCAAAAATGTCACTTAACTGGGAGAGGCTCTTGGTTTCGGAAGACATGCATAGTTCTGTACCTAGGGAAGGTTTTATGTCTAGAGTGGAAGGCGAATATCGAATGTCTCTTCAGTATATATCCACTAACTTGCAAGGAATACCCATCTACCTTGATGGTCTACAGAGGACAGTGGCAAGAATGATAAACACCACAGAATTAGAAATAGTTCCAAGACCAGCTGTCAAGTATGAAGACGGAGTCTACATGGACAAGATGGGCCAGATATATGTAGTAACTGAAAGTCCTAATCAGATTAATGAAAGAGGAGAGTTAGCTCGAGATCAGGAAACTACCTCGCAAAACCCATTTGAAACCCAACAAAGAACAAAAAATGTGACGATAGGACGAATGAGCCAAGGTAGCATACTCGATAGACTACATGAACAATTCGACATGCCAAGAATCAACCCCCACGGCCACTCTAGTCAGAGGATGGGAAATACGAATAGACCTACCTTTAGGACAGAACCGCCCCAAGGTGTCCCCATCATAACTCGATCCCCAAAACCCGACAGAAGACCGAGACCAATCCAATTGGCCAAATGTATGAGGAATCGTTACGATGGCACAGGAGAACCCTATGACCACATTGCAGAATTCAAGCAGGTGTTGCGAGCAGAGCAAGTGGATGACTTTTTCATGCAATATGAATCCTTTGGGCTAACACTTACGGGAATAGCCTTAACTTGGTTTCAATCTCTGGATCCAAATTGCTTTGAACATATTGAACAATTCTTCCAAGAACTTATTTGGGAATTCACGAAGCGCGGGATCAAGCACAATTCGTCGTCCTTACTACATAGTTTCAAACAAGCTCCCAATGAGACGGTAAAAAATGCAGCACGAAGGTTTAAACAATACGTAACCCGATGCCCTGTGACAGAGAGACCTTCTCAGCAAAAAATGATATCCCTATTTTTAGAGGGTCTAACAAATGGAACATTAAGAATGTTAGTATACGTAAAACGGTTGCAAACTCTGAGTGAGTGTCTTCAAGAATGCATAGATTTGGAAGACAACTTAGCTGAGGATCTCAAAATCACACAGGATCCTATCAAATCAGAGGAGACAGGGAGCAAGGAAACTTCTAGTTTGAGTTATGTGGAGGAAGTGACAGAGTTGGTGGCCAAGAAATTAGGAGTACAAGGACAAAGGAACTACCAGAACTTCCCTTTGAGAATGCCAATGTTAGGAAGTTGCACACTTTGCGGTGGGGATCATCCTTCTCATGTCTGCAACCAAGAAGCATTAGGATTATCACAACCTTACCCGTACGATAGACGATCAACTCAAGTGCCTAACATGTACTCTTATCGTGAGCCAAAGTACCCCAACTACAACAATGGAAACTATCTAATGAATAGACAGCCGCGACCATTTGTACCACCCCACTATAGACCATACGGGTACCCTCCTACAGAACAAGGAAGAGAAGTTCCTAGGTATAGCCCATGTCCAGAACCACGAGAAGCAACTAGACCATATGAACATGAAGGTAATAGCCAACCTCAATCTATGCTAAGACAAAAACCACCCCACACACTAGCTCCGACACAAGGGCAGAACATCACGATACAAGTTGTCTGTCTAGAGTGTGGCAAAGAACAGCTTTTGAGAGATTGTCCCGGACATCCTTCTAGTGTACCAAAGGTTACACCCATTAATGTTGTCGGCCTAGCAAGGGATTCAAGTTCCAGTAGCGATAAGATGGCTCCTATGCACGCAGTTACTAGGGCCCAAGCCTTACAGCAAAATAAACCAGCTGAGCAATCAGAGCCAAGTGAATCGGGAGAGCCTAGTAAGAGAAGGACAAGAACATGGAAGGATACTAGAGAGAAGGCCAATCGTAAGTGGACCAAAAAGTTATCCGATCTGGAAGAAAGCCTGAAAGATGCAAAAACAAAAATAGAAGATATCGCCTCTCAAAGCCCCTCACAAGTCCAAACTCCATCCACATCATCTCATCCCCACTCACCAACCACGGTAAATGAACCACCACAACCGGGGTCTGTTCTTGCAGATCCAACTCCAGAACACTTGGACATGATGTTCAAAGCATACCAGGCTCGACTTCAAGAAGGGCCAACACCTGCAAACCTAGATAAGAGCTACCCTAGAGCAGATTTAGAGATTGAACGGACAAAAATGTGCATTAAAATGGTGGAACTAGCTCAAGCTATGTTTGAGGCCAATCAATCATTCAATCAGACGAATGCTATTACACCGGGTTTGCACTTCCAGGGCTTACTAGATAGATTAGAGCAGTTGGTAAACAAGCCACAAGTTTCGTTACCTCCACAGGCTCAACTAACTATTGAAAGAGAAAGCTCATCACCAAAGAAAGTCTATGTTCCTGACTCCATAGATGAGAGAGAGCCTCTTTCAATTCAACAACACTCTCAAACGTTCTTGTGGGAAATACAAGAAGAGAAATGGGCCAAGGAGAAGGATAATTCTCCTCCTATCCTTGAGATTGATGACCTTCATGATCAATTTCCACAAGACATTCCATCTATTTATGAAGAAGAAACAGAGCAACAAGAAGATGAACGGTTAGATTTTGAATCTAATTGTTTACAAGAATTGCCACAGTTCACAGACCCAGGGGAAACTGAATCGGTCCAGATTAGAGCTCCCACAATAGTGGTAAGAAATGAAGACTCGGTGATTCCAAGAAACACTGACGTCGTGAAGAACACTAAAGTTCATTGTCATCTCACGGTAGAGGAGCTGCTCAAAGCAAAACCTGAGCTTTGGAATCATGTGAAGGATCAAGTTCCCGAACTTGATTCCAAAATGCCAAAAGCAGGCTCTAAAGAGAAAGTTCCAGAGATACCTCTTGATAAAATAGGGGACATGTGTGAGGGTGACGAAGGTAATACTTATCTTCCAATCACCTACCAAGGTTACACAACCAAAGCAATCATAGATTCAGGTGCTGGTGCTGCTATTGCAACCACCTCCTTGTGGAAGCGATGGGGCAAGCCCACATTAAAACCAACTAGAATGAAGCTTCAGATGGCTGACGGCCATGTGGAAAGACCTCTAGGATTGCTCGAAGGGATAACTCTAACCACCTGTGGTGTAGAGTTTGAACACACATTTGCTATATGTAACTTTGAGAAAAATAACATCTACGAGATGATCTTAGGAAGGCCCTTCCTACGACAACTGCAAGTGGTACAAGATTGGGGAACCAACTCCTTATACTTGCAACGCTTAGGGGTCACAACCAAGGTAAATTTGAAGGATTACACCTTCAGAGATGTTCCACCCCTACAGTGGAATCCTATCCATAAGGAGCAAGAAGATTCAGTCTCTGTGCATTCTAGGAGGAAACCTGAGCGGTCTTGCTTCTCTAAGTGGATCCATGTTGGCACAGTTAATAACTTTTTTATCAATTTATAGTTCATCTGATACATCTTGGATGCATGAGGATACTCATTTGTGGATGTGCAAGGTCGCAAAGGAAGAGGAAAAACGCTTAAAGGCTAGAGAAAAAGGAACTTCTCAAGGAGATAGACCAGTTAGAGACCCAGCCTATACGCCGATGATATTTCCAGACGAGGAATTTGAGCCTCATGGTTGGGCAGAAATCCTAGCCACCATGGACATTGCTGTCAATGAAGAACAATGGACACCTCATTGTGACGAGGAGGGATATGATATTTCAGTGTTCATGTGTCAGCCCTTGCTAGAAGAATGTGACCCTAGTGAATTCATAAAAGAAGAAGAGAACGATAATGATCTAGAGTCCATTGTGATGGATAGCTGCTTTATTTCAGAGGAGCACTATCTAGAAGACATAGGAGTATTCACACAAAAAGAAGAAGAACCTCTCACAAGCATCAAAACGGTAAATTCAAAGGATGGGAGTGAAGGTAATCAAACGAAAAAGAAAAGGAAAGTAGTGAAACAAGAAGAGGAGGAGAAATTGTTTGAAGTACCAGAAAATTTCAAGAAATACGAAGTTGAGGACAGAAAAATTTTGGTACGAATGCCTAAGAGAGAGGCCACAACAGGAGAGGCTTATGATAACAAAGAAAAGACCAAAAAAGTCGTGGTCACCATGGAGGAGAATGAAGAGAGATGTACATACATAGGAGATGACCTAAGTAAAGAAGAGGAAGCAGAGTTGGTAGCCTTGTTAAGGGAATATAGGGATGTGTTTGCGTGGCACTATAAAGACTTGAAGGGAGTAGATCCAAAAATTTGTTCTCATACGATTCCCACGATCGCAGATGCCAAGCCCACCAAACATAAGCCCTACACATATAATGACACTTATGCAGCCAAAATAAAAGAAGAAATTGATAGATTGATTGAAGCTGGATTCATCTATGAGATTGAGCATACTGAATGGGTGTCCCCCATTGTAGTGGTGCCCAAAAAGAATGGAAAATTGCGAGTGTGTATTAACCTTAAAAAAGTTAATGCTGCTACAATCAGAGATAGTTATCCACTTCCAATCACTGAACATTTATTGGAGCGTGTTGCAGGCAAGGAAGTTTATAGCTTCCTTGATGGATTTTCAGGTTACAACCAAGTAGCCATTGCCCCAGAAGATCAACACAAAACGGCTTTTGCCACGGAATGGGGGATCTTTGCATTTCGGGTGATGCCATTTGGGCTCACCAATGCACCTGCAACCTTTCAACGGCTCATGTGTCATGTCTTCAAAGAGTTCTTGCGAAAGAGCTTAGAAGTATATGTGGATGATTTATGTGCTCATTCCCAAGAAAGGAGATGTCACATTCCTGAGCTCAGACAAATCTTCAACAAGTGTAGACAATACCGAGTGTGTCTGAACCCAGAAAAGTGTGTGTTCATGGTCCGTCAGGGTAAAATCTTAGGTCACATTGTCTCTAAAAACGGAATATCAACAGATGAGGACAAGGTAAAAGCCATAGCGGAGTTGCCGAGGCCAAGGAATGTTAAAGAGGTACAAGCCTTTATGGGCCATTGTGGATATTACCGTAGGTTCATTCACATGTATGCAATCATAGCTAAACCTCTTTATGCCTTGTTGACAAATTTTGAGTGGAACGATGAATGTGAGAAGTCCTTCAATGAGTTGAAGAGACGCTTGTGCACAGCACCGATACTGACCACTCCTGATTGGAATAAGCCATTCCATGTACACGTGGATGCATCCAATTATGCAATAGGATGTGTGCTGTCACAACCAACTGGTGAAGGGAATTTAGATTTGCCTATAGCATATGCTAGCAGGCAATTGAATGCCGCTGAACGAAACTACACCACAACCGAAAGAGAAGGCTTAGGCATGGTATATGCTGTAAAGAAATTTAGACACTATTTATTGGCCAACAAGTTTAAGTTCTTCACTGATCATCAAGCCTTATTATACTTGGTCAATAAACCTTGCAATACTGGACGCTTAGTAAGATGGTTCCTCTTGCTAATGGAATATGACTTTGAAGTGGTTGTTAGGCAAGGTAAGACCCACCTCAGAGCGGATCACCTTTCTCGCATCACTTCAGGAGAGCCACCGCAAGGAGTGTCGGATGAATTGCCCGATGCTTATCTGTTCAATCTAGAAGTTGTTCCTAAATGGGCAAATAAGTTGGTACCAGTCCTAACCTTTGGACCCGCTAATAAAAAGGTGAAAACGGACACGAATGAAATTGTGCGGTCACAAAAATATCAAATATTGGCAGGAAGCATGTATAAACAAGATACAGAAGGTGTTCTAGCTTGTTGCGTCGAGGACGATGAACATAGTAGTTGGTTGCAACAAGCCCATGAAGGATTTCTAGGGAATCACTATTCTAAACAACGAACGCTGCAAAATGTAAAACGTTTAGGAGTGTATTGGCCTAGTATAGACAAAGAAATTCATGAGTGGATTAAGAATTGTCCTGTGTGCAAAGAGCAACCCCCTGTGGAGCATGCCACCCTTTATCACGAGTCATTAATTCCAGACTGGAGTGCTCCATTGGTAGAATTCATGAGATCTGGAACCTTACCAAAGGAAGCTAGTCTAGCAAGAAAACGAAGCATGGAGCAAGAGGCTAAAGACTATGCCTTAGTAGGAGATAACCTATACCGAAGAGGCAAAGATGGTTACTTAAGATTGTGCGTTCATGAATCAGACTACTTGAAAGTCTTGGAAACTGCACATAGCAGCGTCGCAGGTGGACACTTTGGGCCCGATAGAGTAATAAAGACTATTCTATTCTCAGGACTTTGGTGGCCCACTCTTCATATGGATGCACATACCTATGTGAAGAAATGTGACACATGTCAACGTGCCCAGTACCCGATTCGAAAGGATGAGATGCCTTTGAGGCCAATGATGGGGGGACGTGCATTCTCGAAGTGGGGCTTAGACTTTGTAGGTCCTATCAACCCTCCAGCTAGAAACTCCCATGCAGAATACATTATTGTAGCCACGGATTACCTCACAAAGTGGGTAGAAGTCAAAGCCACAACAAAGAACGATGCTCAAACTACAGCGAAGTTTTTATTCGAGAATGTGTTCACAAGATACGGATTACCTATAGAATTAGTAAGTGATAGAGGCACACACTTCTTGAATGAAGTCATTGAAAATCTTCTCCAAGAATTCTTGGTGATACACAAGAAGTCTGCCCCCTATCATCCACAAGCTAACGGACAAGCCGAGAGCACGAATAAGATCCTATGTAACGTATTGACAAAACTCGTAAATAACAAACACTCTGATTGGGACAAACAACTTCATCATGCCATTTGGGCCTACCGAGTTGCTTATAAAACGGTACTCAATGCCACCCCATTTCAGATGGTCTTCGGACAAAATGCTGTGCTACCATTGGATTTCCTAATCCCAACTTTAAAAGTGGCACAAGAGCATGATTGGAACGGACACGAGTTATCCTCGAGGATCTTTGATTTAGAACGCTTAGGTGAGACAAGGCTACGAGCAGCGGCAGGCATCTATGCTGCAAAGAAAAGGCAAAAGGCATACTTTGATGCACATATCAAGGATAAAGGCTTGAAAGCGGGAGACCTAGTGTTGGTTTATACACTAAAGCAACATGCCCGTAAATTGGAAAAAAGAGGATATGGACCCATGATCATTAATAGAATTTCCACTAGCGGTGCAGTTCAATTGGCTACACTAGAAGGCGATGTCTTACCCAACTATATCAGTGGTTGTCGAGTCAAGCTATATCAAGAACCTCTTACAGAGGAAATGCTAATGAGACTCAATACTGCTAAGAAGCGAAAAGAAGAGGAGTTAAGGGTTAGAGAAGAAGCACAAGCAGAGGCGAGAGAGCGCATCAGAAGAAATAAGTTACGACGCTTAGGCCTAGAGGTCAACACCAAAGCTCCAAAATATCACATGGACATGTGCCAAAAATCGGACCTAACTGCTTCCCAAATAATGGATCGACGTCCATTTGTGACCATAGCGGTAGGACAAGGGAAGAATGCACAGACCGTGAGAGCATTAATTGACTCAGGTGCAGCAACTAGTGCAGTTAGACTTTCATACTGCCAAGACCTGCAATTGGACATCAAGCCCATCGAAGCCTATCTCATAGGATTGGGAGGTGTGGAAACCCCTTGTATAGGCGAGGTGGAACTTCCCATCTACCTTCAAGATGTTCCTCTAAAAGTCAAAATGCTAGTGTGTCATGATGCGGACCTTACAGAGCCACTTGTCCTAGGTCAAGATTGGATCTATGACCATGCAGTCAACTTGAACCTAAGAAGTCAACTTCTTCAAGTTTGGGTTCATGAACAATGCATTACATTAGAATTAGACAATTGCATGCTCACAAATCCAGAGGTCACACCTTCTTTTAGTTCTCCTGAAACTGACCTTCGTGAAGAAAATGTTGTGTGCGTCAATAACCCTACGAAGCAAAAGGAATCCATCATGGAAGCACACGCTCAGAGGCCAGCAAATTTCTCTTCTTCCTCACATACTAATCCAAGGGTAAATCGACCAAAGAGGCAAACAAAAATGATATCCGCTATATCAAGTAGCCAGACGGAATTCAAGAAGAAAGAAACTCAAGGCAGGAAGCACATTTGGGTACGAAAAGGAGAACAACCGCCAGCCTTGCCCCAACTCTTCCCAATCATGGAAGTCAACCAGGCTAAAAGAAGTACCAAGAAACGAGGAACAACTCAATCCGACGGACTTCGACAAATTTGGGTACCAAAGCAATCAAGGAAGGCCGACCATAATAATGTACAAATTTGGGTGACAAAGAAGTTAGTTGCAGCTCAACACGAGCGATTACAAATATGGGTACCCAAGACACTCTTACATGCACAAACACCACAAATCTCCCCCACAAGCAAAGATTCCACAAAAATGCCAAGGAAAAGCAAGGGTTACCACCACACACAAGGGACCAAAACAGATCAACCCACCTCTTCAGCAATCATAAAAAGGCAACCAAAAAAGGTATGGGTTTGGAAGCCAAAAGTAGTAGCAGCTTCCATAAAATCAAAGAGCCAACCACGCTGGATACCAACTTTTAGACACCATTCCACGATGAAGGGGCCAAAAGTGATCTCCACAAAGCCACATACCATTCTCAAATGGATTCCTATAAGGAGGAGTACATCATTGCAAGATTCAATCGACACCTCCAAACAAAGATTGCAGCAAGTCTAGACATAACATCAAAAAGCCTCGACCAACAACAACCATGTGCCTATGGCATAACCTTGCCTTTTGCACCATTCCGGTCATGCATTTCCAAAGTATGCATTAATCTAGGGCCACATTACACGGCCATGCATAGGCACAATTGAGAATCCCAGGCACATGTGACACACATGACACATGTAAAATATTTTTGACACTAACACATTTATTTTTGTCTTATGCCATTGTTCCAAAAAAAAAAAAAAAAAAAAAAAAAAAAAAAAGAAAGAGAAGAGAAAGGGGAAAAGCAAGAAAGACAAAGAGAGGAGAAGGCGACATGACCGTACGCTTGAAGAAGCTCATCCAGCAGCAAGGCCATTCCTCAACAAAACGGCAAGCCAATGGTCAACCATGATGTCGGAGTACAACACGGAGAGATGAAGATTGACAGACCTTTCAACATGGTAAGATATACATGCTTCAACAACACTATAACCATGATAGATTAGGAAACCTCTACGTCGGCATACCCTTGAGCACTTCGCTCAAAACCCAATTTCTTGCACCATATTTCTTCCCATGCATTTTCCAAGTACGCATGCGTAGGGCTACATTACAAAGCCGTGCACAGAGCACATTCTTCTTCCAACCCATGCACTAATGCACTTACCCATATGTCATGATGGGTCACAAGTACCTGGTATGGAGACTAGGGAAGCCATCTTTGGAAGTGCCCGAGGATATCACAGCGACAACGACTAGAGCCAGGCAGCAATCCACCACAAGAGTTGCTCATACTCAACATTGACAACCTCTTTTGAGTAGCTCACAATTTTTGAAAGCTCACAAAGACACCACCGAGCTGGAATACACGGAGGAAGTCCATACAAAGGTTGCCATGACAAACTGATGAACCTGACAACTACCCAAAATACAATGGGAAGATGCACTGCTCCTAATGATACATGAAGGACACTACCTCTCAACGTACTACATGGAACAACCATCACAACAAGGGTCTGTCAGGGACGACAGACTCAAGAGGGGGGGGAGTGTTGAAGCTCAAGATCAAGGACAAAGCACGGAAGCACATCAAGAAAGTGAACACACGAGAAGAGGGAGCAAGTAGGGAGCTCCAAGAAGCACCTGTCAAATTTTCAGAAGAAATCCCTACAAAAATAGTGATTTTTATCACTAAAAATCATTGTAAATACCATTTTCTATTTTTTCAACTCCATTATGTTCAAGCCAAGGAGTCTTTGAGCTTGAGGAGTATTAGATGTATCATATTACCAATTTTCATAATTTTTAGATTCCGTTTGAGCCCCCAAATAAGCCCGAGAACCTAATTTTTAACGAGGCCGGACACTAGGTCTGGACAGGGCCAAAACTACTCAAAAAACTATAAAAAGGGCTGGAAAGCTCATTTGAGGGGTTGGCTTGTTGTAGATTTCAGCTTTGTGAGAGATTTCTTTGGTAATCGATTATCTTCCATCGTTCCACTCTTTGCTCTTGCCTTGTGCGCGTGTGTGTGTATGTGTGTGCATGCTTGTGTGCTTTCACTCACGCACTAGTGCACTTCACTTGCTTTTGGTCTTCATACCGGTCCTCACGTCTCCACGGATTGACAATTATGAGGTGAAGCTCCTCACGTTGGTACTCACCATTGTGCTAGAGTGACATCTATCCAATTCTTTGTTTTTCTAAAATGTGTGTTTGAGGTGAAGGAGGTGTGTGCTGAAACTAGGTGAGTTGCATAGCTTTGTTTTTGACCCATATCTTGAAGTAGATGTGTTAGAATCGGACAAAAGTACCATTGGATGTGTCTCATTGAGAGCTTCGAAAAGAACCCACTATTGACCATATTCTGAGTTTGGAGCTGAGAGAAAAGTCCGTTTTTGTGCTTATTGTTGTTTCATGTATCGTGACACCATTTCCACCTGTGAGAGTGATGAATGTGAGAGATAATACTCATTTTTATGTCATGAATGCTACCTCACTTCATTGAACATTGTGTAAGTGAAAGTCTTCATACACTCGGTTAGGTTCGAGATACTTCTCGAATTGATAACTCAAATGTGTAATCCCCACTATATGCACTTGTTGGTGATAGAGGAATAGTCTCTTTCGTCACAAGTCCCTAAGTTATTGCTTAGGTACACATGTTTTTTGGCACCATTGCCGGGGAAGTACGAGTCCAACCGAGGTACTCGCATGATGATAAGATCTGTTAGGAGAAGATATGAGTGGTGAAGAGGTGAATACTCTGCTTTGGTAAGTCACTTTTTGCACTTATTACTTTGCACTTGGAAAGTGTGTGTAGTAAGTTCGTAGAATTAGGAAAGTGAGTGAGTAGGAGTATAGAGTAGGAAGGAGAGATGAGCAGTAGAGTAGGTAGGTAGATTCCCCAAAATTACAAAAAAATTTGTCCTTACTTCTATACCTTTCAGCCTTGGGTTAGCCCAGGGGTATAAAAGCCAAAAAAATTCATTTGTAGAGTCACTTGTTTATGCAAGTATCGTGAGGTGCAGATGACAGGTATCGTGGCCTAGAGATCGTGTGTGCTTACAGCCTTAGAGAGAAGCTAAGTAAGGGGAGAACCAAGAGAGAGCATCAGTGAGATGAGACCACCTAAGATTTACTATGAAAATCAAATTAAATTCTCTGAAAATGAAACTGGAGGTGCGATTAGTATTGCAGGGTAGATATCATGGGATAGAGTGAGAGTTTATTTTGTACAGGCGCATAGGGGGAAAGAGGAGTGCAAAGGATCACATAAACACAAAAAATCCTAAAACATTCCTTCATTTGAGTGAGTTAAGCCCAAGTATCACGATTTATTGAGTTCAAGTATCGCGATACTTGAATTCCCATGTATTGTGATACCTGGTAGGTATCGTGTATCACCGATACCTATACTCCCCGTGTATCATGATACCTTGGTACCATGTATCATCAGGTTGAGTATCGTGATACCCAAGTATCATGTATCGTGTATCGCCGTGATCACTGAGTATTATGTATCGCGAGATTTGAGTATCATGTATCATGACTATTTGTGTATCGTTGTCGTCGAGATTTGCTCTCCTCTCTCACTTGTGAAGGCCTACAAAAAACATATTTGGTGAAGGTAGCCGGAATTCCCCGAGAAGTCCAGGATGCATCAAGGATGTCAAAGGAAGGTCACATACAAAGTTTCAAAGAAATCAAGAAAGTCCATGGTAGCGGTCAAAGCTGGTCAAAGCTGGTCAAAGTTGGGAAATTAGGGCAAAAATTTCATTGTCACCAAATTAGATGAAAATCCATATACTTGTAAAGATTGTCAAAGGCAGTCTATAGCCCAAATTTCAACAGAAAATGGATTTTGTAGCACATTGATATGCTATGTTCATTTTGTAAAAATGTAATTTTTCTAGTTTGACCCTACAAATTCTTCTATAGAAATTTATGTTAGCCATATGGTTTGGCATGTATAAAGATCATATGTGGCTACATATTTGTACAGATTTTCAAGGCTATCAGAGCTTCCTAGACACCTTAATGCCACCTTGCAAGCTTCTAAATGTAGTCAAACTTGTACAAGGGAGATTCAGATGGGAGTTTTTTCTGCATATTCCTAAAGGAGATCTTTGGAAACATAGTCCTACAAAGTTTCATCTTCATCAAAGCCTATTTGGAGGGTCAAAGAGTACAAAGTCCAGTTTTCAGGATCACCGCAGTTTTCTAGTTTAAGCAAATTGAAGGGTTGAAGGGCCACCACATGGCGAAAGCTGATTGAGCCATGTTGTACGATCAAGATGAGCTCATATTCAAGGGTGGAGATGCACTTATGCTTAAAGCAAGGAGGATCCACGAGTTTTTCCATAAAAGAAGATTTTTTTGACAATCAAAGATCAATAATGCACCTTTTCTCCAAAAATAGTGGCTTATCTTATCCAAAATGATGTCAGCACTGATCCGACGGTCCAGATCATCCCCAGATCAAATGGTGGAGAATGAGGCCGCCTAAATTTCACTCCTTTACACTAGATTTGATAGAAAGAACAATTCCAAGCCATTGATTTGATTAATCAAATGGTTGTAATCGAAAGTAGTGATCCTAGAGTTGAGAGTTGATTTCTCTAGATCCAATGGCCCAAATTCATTCAAAAAACTATATAAACCCCCCTCCAAACTTCTAGAGCATCATTGTTAGGCATCCATAGGGCTCATGCTAGCTTACGGTTTCCTTGAGATGATCACCCTCGGTTGAGCGAGTGAGGATCCAAGGTGAGCTAGTATGAGTATAGTACCTAATTTCAAATTTAAGTTAGAACTCCAATCTAGGATAGGCTCTTGAAACCAGCATCTCTATCTCGACTCACCCTCGGTGGAGCGTGTGAGTGAGTTAGAGCTGATTTTAATGAGTCTTAGACTTCTTTAGTTAGACGTTACGAGCCTAGACATACATAGGGTCACTGGAGTGGAACTCACCTTCTTACGTGTGACATTTGGTTGAACTCTCATGGTTTGAGGGTCGGAACCACCTTTGATCAGTAGATTGCCTAGCTTGACGTACCACGACGATCTTATACATGTATCTTAATTCAAATCCTTTTAATTCATGTCACTTGTCACTTGTCTCTTGTCTCCTCTCTCAGTCTCTTAAGTATTTTTACATGTCTTCTATTTCTTCTATGTGTGAGAAGGCTCCGCAGTATTGCGTTGAACCAGTGAGGATGTTTCTTTGAGCTTGTGAGTAAACTCTATCATCATAATTCACTTGCATGCATATAATCCATACATACCCATACATATTGATTAGTTTCTGAAAGTGTATAAAAAGCTCCAATATTGGACCATTCTTCCTTTCGAAACTGGTTTATGTGTAAGGGTTCCATCTATTCTCGTCATGCATACATATCATCCAAAGAAGACTATGCATATGGATTGGAATTAGGAAGTGTTTAAGAAGCTCCTTCAATGGACCATTCTTCCTTCCAAATTTCATTCGTATGTATGGTTCTCTTTCATTCTTATCATTCATGTTCATAAATCTAACTTGCACTCCTACATTCCTATTCCCATAATCATTTCAACATCTCTCTCTTCTCCATACTCAACATTAATTTCACTTTCATGTCCTTAAAGCTTCCAACATTCATTAGCTTCATACACCCTGTGTGTGCCACGACCGGACCCGATCCACCCGGATTGCGATCACCTCCACATTTGAACCCAACGTGAAACGCTTCGTGGCATTTGCTTCTGATCTTGTTGGGAGGTTGTGATCCATATCCTTTGTTTCATATTTTTTATCCTCATCATATCATTATCACCATTCTTGAGTGTTACACTGGATTTCTCACAATATCGTGCACATCTTCGTCGTGAAGTAAACGCATTTGTGAGAGATCTAGAGCATCGTGCATCACTTGCTTATTCACATAAGATGGAGGAAGGATTCAAATCCCTTATTGTTGAGAAACAAGGCCAAAGAATAGTCTCTTCTATGTTGAGAGAGAAGGGAAAATTCAATGGCATCAACATTACAAGCTACTTAGATTTGTTTGAAGAGCAAGCTATGATTTTTGGTCTTCCCGAAGATCTTTTGATATCATTCTTTGAACGAATTGTTGATAGCTCTATCATAAACCGTGTCACTCAATATGATAGTCTTCCTTGGAGTGATTTTAGAAAGGAGATGCTCAAAGAATTCTATCTCGAAGATTATAGCCAACATAAACGGGATGGATTCTTACGATGGGTCAATTCCCCAAAGCCTAGTAGCTCTATTACTCACTTACAAAATGAGTATATTAGACGCTATGAGCAACTTCCTGATGAGGATAAGATAACTTTGGAACCTGATCTTGTGATCAATTTTCTTAAGCTTCTTCATCCTGAAACTCGTAGGAAAGTTAAACGGCGATTAGAAGAACCAGATAAGCGCTATGGTCTTACTGACAATTGGCAAAAAGTGCGTAAAGTAGTAGAGGCTGTAGCCCATAGACATCAAAGACAATCCATGCTTTATGAGCAAACTAGTCTTCCTCAAGCTAGCCTTCCACAAACTAAGGAGCAAGTTAGAGAACAATCCCATGCTATGCTTTTTGACTCTACTCCTATTCCTCAAATGATGGAGCCTACTCAAGGTTTTAAAGTAGAGCCAAATAAAAGTGTAGTTGAACAATCTCAAGTGGATATTCTCACTAAGCAAATGGAAAGTCTTATTGCTACACAATCCAATTTGGCCAAGACTATAGATGCTTTACAATCTAGTTACACCAAAACTTTCCAAAATCAAATGAACCCAATGACTTTTCAAGAGCCTAATCAACATGTTATAGCTACCAATCAAAATCCACAAGTAGCTCCTACTCAAGCATATCAAGTTCCTCCAATGCATAATCCTTCAATGCAAAATCCTCATCCTCATGTGCAAAATCCTCAAATGTATCAAAACATGTATCCTTAAGCTTCTCAAATAGCTTTTCAAAATCCTCAAAATCAAAATTTTCAAAATCATCAACCGTATAATATGGAAGCTCCTCTTGCACCTCAAGTACCACATGTTGCTCCCCAAGCTCCTCAAATACATCAATTTCCTTATCAAAATCCTAATTATCCTGTTCAAGCAATACCTTATCAACAAAATCCTCAATTTCAAAATTTCCCACCACAAGTTAATCAAAATCCTCAAAATCAAAATGGTTTTGTGTGTGGCCCTCGTAGGTGTCCTTGGTGTGATTCGTTAGAGCACTTTTTGAGAGATTGTGAACTATTGAAGGCTGCTAAGGAGCAACGACTAGTAATAGACATAGACAAAAAAATATGTGACTATCGATCTAGGCTACCTTTGCAAGGAAATTATGGTAAGGGAGGAATGAAAAAACACTATGAAAATATAACTATAACGGATGTAGGAACTAGAGGAGTGAAACTAGAAACTCTTGATGAAAAACAAGTAGAATGAAGTAAACCCACAAAGGAAGTTGACTTTTCCATAGAGGCTTTAGTAAGAGCACGAGATGAAATTAGGAGAATAACGGCTTGGGAGTCACCGATAGAAGATCAATCTCTTATTTCTCACATATCCAATGTAGAAGAAAAACGAAAAAGAGATGAAGCTGAGCCTAGTGAAAGAAGAGTGACTCGAAAACAAACCTCAGAGGGAATAGAAACAATCATAGAGCAAGGAGAAACATCACAATCCAAAGATAAAAAACAAGAATCGGAACCCAATGAACAAAAACAAGAGGAGAAACAAAAAGGGAAGAAGACAAAGCAAAGAAAAACAGAACCAAAGCCTTTAGATAAACAAGAACAATCAAAACAAACAAAAGACCAAACACGAGAACATGAACAAAAACAAAATCCTGAGCAAAAACAAAAGAAACCAAAGAGAAAACCTAAAGCCATCTTGATTTCAGAAATTGAGAGAAAAATAGATCCTATGGAGATTTTAGATGACATTTTGCTTAAGAGTCAAGTGACTATGTCTTTAGAACAAGTTTTCTCTATTGCAAAGCCTGTTTTTAAAGATAACTTTATCGGCCTAATTAAAAGGAAGAGGTTTCCGCTTAATCTAGATACTGAGATGCAAGATTCTCTAGATCAAGATCAAGCTATGAATGAAGCCTTAAACTTTGATGAATCTGATGAAGAGGACTTTGATGATGATGAAGTAAATGTTAATAAAAATTTCTTAGGACCTATTCAACCTGACCATGAAAATCATGAAAACAATCCTGAAAGTCACTTTAAAAGAACATTTTGGTCTAGAGGTACATCAGAGATGCATGTTAAAATAGGGAATGATAAGAACACTATCACTGTAAATGCATTAGTAGATTCCGGCTCTGAAATCAATGTGATTTCAAGAGAAGTTTATGATAAGTTTTGATGGCCCATAGATAAAGATTGTGGATGGCGTATGAGAACTGCAGATAATGGTGTAGGTACCCTGTATGGAGCTTGTGCTAGTGTGCCCATATCCATAGGAGGAATCACAGAAGAGTTTCACTTTTTTATTCAAGATAATTGCTCCTATGAAGTTCTCTTAGGTCAACCCTTTATTTGTGAGAGTCGTATGGAAAGTAAAGCCATGGATGATGGGTCTACCTATGCTAGATTTAAGTCTAAGGATGGAATGCAATCACTTCAAGTCATGACAGTAGGAGTGAATCATCCTAGGAATCGATGGTCAATTAGAAAGAAACCTATTGTTACTCAGGGTCATGAGCATGCTTGTAGTGATTGTGCACCTCGATTCATGTTTGGAGCTACATATGATCAAAATTTCGGATAGAATCCATTGTTGAGCGGGACAACAGTGGATATTGGTTTGACATCTCGCATCCAACCAACATGTACAATAGTTTGTCACTTTGTTTTCCACATTCTAGATTAGATTTTCTTCATAAGAGTCAATTGTCCAAGTCTTTTATCCAAAAAACCCAAAAAAATTATAAAAACAACAAAATCATGGAACATGATGAGAACATTGAGCATGTGATTGAGACATCTCATTGTTTCTCTACTCTTGAGGAGTTAGAGTTATGTCTTCAACAAAATTCTAATTCCCATATTATTCTGATTTCTTCCCTTGATGAGTATGCTCTAATCCAAGAGTATGCTCTCAATGTTGACAAGTGCTCAAAATTTAACCAAACACATGATGCCTTAGTTGAAACAAAGTACAAAACTGCAGACAAAAAAATCAAACCCATAGCTCAACCATTACCTCAAGGAAGTAATGAAAAAATTATTGATGTGAAAAATGATCCAATTCTTCGGGATAAGAAAAACATAGGACATACATTCACGGATGAGACAATCAAACAGGTGAAAATTGGTAGAGATGATGACTTTCTTTTGCCAGCAGAGAGAGATAAATTTGAGAGAGTCATACGTATCCATGGAAAAGCCTTTACTATGTATCCTCATGAGATTGGTTGTGTAGATCCTAAGCTAGTTGCACCCATGATAATCTTTACTATTCCACATATTCCATGGAATCTTCGTCCTATACCTGTTCCAAAGGCTCACTTACCTGAGCTAATGAAACTACTTAAGGAGAAGATAAACATGAGAATTTTAGAGCCATCTTTTGCACCTTACTCAAACAGATGGTTCACTGTGCCTAAAAAGAATGGGAAACTACGTTTTATTCAAGATCTCCAACCCGTCAATAAAGTCACCATAAGGAATGTAAGAATAGGACCCATTGTAGATGAGTTTGCTGAATCATTTTCAGGACATTCTATCTATTCAATGGGTGATTTATATTCTGGATATGACCAATTCCAGTTAGCAATTGACAGTCGTGACATAACCACAATGAAAACTCCTTTAGGCTTAGTGCAAATGTGTACTTTACCTCAAGGAGCGACTAATTCTATGGCTCATATGATGAGTGCTATGAATATGGTCTTACATGATTTTATCCCTCATATAACTATGCCATTCATTGATGATATTCCAATTAAAGGGAGTGAGGAACGTGTAAAGGACATTACTGTAGATTCATCTGGATGTCGTAAATTTGTTCTTGACCATATCTCTGATTGTGAAAGAATATTTCAATGATTTGAAGAGGTAGGTCTCACATTTTCCATAGAGAAATCTGTTTTTGGTGTCAACGAGGTGCTTATTGTTGGACATTTATGTGGCCATTATGGTCGAAAGCCATACCCACAAAAAGTTGATGCCATTAGCAAGATTTCTGAAACATGTAACAACGTGAGTGAGGTACGTAGATTTCTTGGTGCTTGCATCTTTTATGTTATTTGGATCCCACACTTTGCTCATGTTGCTGATTGTCTTTATGACTTGTTGAGGAAGAAACGAAAATTTATTTGGACTGACAAACACACTCAAGCTATGCGTAAATTGAAGAAATTATTGCTTGAAGCTCCCATCCTTAAGCGTGTAGACTATTCTACTAACAAACCTATTATATTGACTGTTGATACTAGTCCTATTGGTATAGGTTGGGTCATAAGTCAAGACGATAGTGAAGGGAATAGATATGCAATTAGGTTTGGTGCCAAAATTCTACATGAAACACAACGAAAATATCCACAGATCAAACGAGAACTATGGGGTATGGTAACAGCTTTGAAAATAGACAAAGAATATTTCATTGGTGCAAATGTCAAAGTTGAGACTGATTGTTTGCCTCTCATTGGAATGATAGCCAATTGTTCATCTCCTGATTTAGCCATGCTTAGATGGATCTCATATATTAAGTTCATAAATCCTGAGTTAGTTCATATTTCAGGTAAGTCAAACTCAGTTGCTGATATGTTATCGAGAGCTAGATTTGATGATGATCTTGAAAGTGATCTAATAAAGAATGTGAACTTAATTGACTATGTTCCACATATATATGAGTATGAGCAATTTCATGAGTCTGAGTACGAAAATGAATGGAGAGACATAGGAAAGTATCTGAGTACACTACAACCATTACCTAACTGGACTATGAATAGATTCCGTAACATTAGGAAACGAGCTTATAACTTTTTCCTATGTAATGGTTATCTTTGGAGACATGCTAAGGGTAAGGTTAAGAATCCACAATGAGTCCTAGGAAAACGAGGTCTTCAATTGCAAGTAATGAAGGAAATGCATGAGACATTATGGGCCAGTCATAAAGGATTTTTTGGAACATATGAAAAAATTAGAAGTACCTATTATTGGCCTAGGATGTATGTTGACATTAGTAGCTATGTTTCTACATGTTCTACTTGTCAACTTCATTCATCAGTCAAACATAGAGATCCATTGCATCCTACGTATCCACCTTGTATTCACTACAAGTGGGTAGTAGATCTTGTAACTATGCCTAAAGGTATCGACAAAATGCGTTACATTGTACTTGCAAGAGAAGACTTAACTAATCAGGTAGAGGGACGTGCACTACGATCTAAGACCACTTACAATGTTTGCAAATTCTTGCTTGAAGATGTCCTAAGTCGCTTTGGGTACATAGAGAAAGTAGTTGCCGATCGTGGAGAGTTAAATGCGAGAGAAGCTAAAGAGTTCTTTGAGCGTCACGGTATTCGTTTGTCTCTC
Source organism: Ceratopteris richardii (assembly GCA_020310875.1). Classification (NCBI taxonomy): domain Eukaryota; kingdom Viridiplantae; phylum Streptophyta; class Polypodiopsida; order Polypodiales; family Pteridaceae; genus Ceratopteris; species Ceratopteris richardii. The sequence goes on from CM035410.1 coordinate 144,192,250, forward strand.
ACTACTGCATATAACCCAGAGGCCAATGGTAAAATAGAGAGAGGGCATCCACCTATTGTGAAAGCCATATCTAAAGCATGTAATGGTGACATCAAACAATGGCCTAAATTCTTACCTTTTGCACTTTGGGCAGATAGAATGACATGCACACGTACTACTGGATATATGCCTGCTGAACTCATGTACTGTCAAAAACCATTGTTTCCAATTCAGTCTCATATTTCTGCATGGTCAAATTTGCCTTGGTCTGAAAACATGTCTACTGATGATTTTTTGAATTTGCGTATTAAACAGTTAGAACAAGGTAAATTAAGACTTGATGATGCTGTTGAAAAATTAAGAGAATCTAGAATGAAGAACAAGCATTATTTTGATAAAACTCGTCGATTGCGTCCTAAGCCAATTGAAGTAGGAGATTGGGTGCTCATTTATGATAGTACATTCGACTCTCAATATGATGCACGCAAAAAGCTCACTCAACGGTGGTTTGGGCCATACATAGTATCAAAAGTCAACAACAATGGTACGTATGCTCTTTGTGAATTAAATGGTGTTGCACTAAAAGCTTTGATTGCAGTAAAAGGATAAAGTTATTCAAGAAGCGTGATAATGACGAGTACATTTTGGATGAGGACATTGAAGAAGATGACAACAATGAGGCCGATTCATAAACAGGAGTATCCATGTTATTATTTATATAAAAAAAAAAACATCATTAATTTTCAAGTTCATGTTGCTTTGTTTTTTTTTTTTCAAGTTCATTCTATTTTTTTTCCATGCTTGTTTCATGCATGTTTTTTTCAGTCTTTGCATTGCATTGCATATCCACATCACTTGAGTCAAAAAAGAGCAAATGATGATTTCTCTACTTGTGTCAAATTTTATCTTAAGTAGTAACTTATCTACCAAGAAATTGTTTATAATCTAGGATTGTGGAAAGATAGGGCATGTAGATTTGGAGGTTTATTTTGGTGATAAGACTTTCATATATAAACATGCATATATATCGTGTATCGAAAGCATAATTGTTGAAATCCTAGCTCCTGCTACTGCATGTTTCTACATCCTTAGTCCATCTCACAGCACTTGTATCGGAGTTTAAACGACTGTTCTCCGTCATAAAAAATGGTTGTACCTTGTATCGGGGTTTAATTTTTCCTCGTCAAAAAAAAAATTTAAAAAAAATAATAAAATAAAAAAAATGCTACATGTTACCAAGAAGTTTACACTTTCTTCCACCCCAAAAAAGTGATCGTAACCATAAAGTTGCCGAATCATCATCATCATCGAAAAAAAAAAAAAAAAAAGAGCAAGCCAAAGGCATAGTAGAATAAATCACGGGCTATATAGGCAGATTTATGCATTAGTGGAGTTTAGTTAGATTTCCTTGCATGTAATTAGAGAAAGAGCATATTCATATTTATGTAGGAAAGGAGTTGATCCAAAATAAGCTAAAGATGAAAGATGTCTCTTGAAAATCCTAAATCTTTGTTTATAATCATATTTAAGGTAGATTGCTTTATGAAAAAGGTACAAAATTTTCTTCAAGATGAGAGGAACTGATGCTTAAAACGACTCAATACATCCACTTCCACTTCATATTGATGCTTGTTTTTTTTTCTTTCTTGTTGCCAATGTTGCTTGTTCATTTGCATATATGTTGCCTATTTGTTCATGCATATTCATGTTGCCTGTTTCAATTATTTCTTTCATGCAAATTTTGCTTCATGTCACGTTACCTACTTATTCATGCATATAATCAATTTTCCTTCCATCTTTCTTATGTTGCCTATAAAAGAATTTGATGCCTGGAACATTTTGTTTTTCACAGATGCTAGAGTGGCGCTTCCGGAGGAATCGCAGGTTAGTGGGGGCGAATGTCGTCGAGATTTGCTCTCCTCTCTCACTTGTGAAGGCCTACAAAAAACATATTTGGTGAAGGTAGCCGGAATTCCCCGAGAAGTCCAGGATGCATCAAGGATGTCAAAGGAAGGTCACATACAAAGTTTCAAAGAAATCAAGAAAGTCCATGGTAGCGGTCAAAGCTGGTCAAAACTGGTCAAAGTTGGGAAATTAGGGCAAAAATTTCATTGTCACCAAATTAGATGAAAATCCATATACTTGTAAAGATTGTCAAAGGCAGTCTATAGCCCAAATTTCAGCAGAAAATGGATTTTGTAGCACATTGATATGCTATGTTCATTTTGTAAAAATGTAATTTTTCTAGTTTGACCCTACAAATTCTTCTATAGAAATTTATGTTAGCCATATGGTTTGGCATGTATAAAGATCATAGTGGCTACATATTTGTACAAATTTTCAAGGCTATCAGAGCTTCCTAGACACCTTAATGCCACCTTGCAAGCTTCTAAATGTAGTCAAACTTGTACAAGGGAGATTCAGATGGGAGTTTTTTCTCCATATTCCTGAAGGAGATCTTTGGAAACATAGTCCTACAAAGTTTCATCTTCATCAAAGCCTATTTGGAGGGTCAAAGAGTACAAAGTCCAGTTTTCAGGATCACCGTAGTTTTCTAGTTTAAGCAAATTGAAGGGTTGAAGGGCCACCACATGGCGAAAGCGGATTGAGCCATGTTGTACGATCAAGATGAGCTCATATTCAAGGGTGGAGATGCACTTATGCTTAAAGCAAGGAGGATCCACGAGTTTTTCCATAAAAGAAGATTTTTTTGACAATCAAAGATCAATAATGCAGCTTTTCTCCAAAAATAGTGGCTTATCTTATCCAAAATGATGTCAGCACTGATCCGACGGTCCAGATCATCCCCAGATCCAATGGTGGAGAATGAGGCCGCCTAAATTTCACTCCTTTACACTAGATTTGATAGAAAGAACAATTCCAAGCCATTGATTTGATTAATCAAATGGTTGTAATCGAAAGTAGTGATCCTAGAGTTGAGAGTTGATTTCTCTAGATCCAATGGCCCAAATTCATTCAAAAAACTATATAAACCCCCCTCCAAACTCCTAGAGCATCATTGTTAGGCATCCATAGGGCTCATGCTAGCTTACGCTTTCCTTGAGACGATCACCCTCGGTTGAGCGAGTGAGGATCCAAGGTGAGCTAGTATGAGTATAGTACCTAATTTCAAATTTAAGTTAGAACTCCAATCTAGGATAGGCTCTTGAAACCAGCATCTCTATCTCGACTCACCCTCGGTGGAGCGTGTGAGTGAGTTAGAGCTGATTTTAATGAGTCTTAGACTTCTTTAGTTAGACGTTATGAGCCTAGACATACATAGGGTCACTGGAGTGGAACTCACCTTCTTACGTGTGACATTTGGTTGAACTCTCATGGTTTGAGGGTCGGAACCACCTTTGATCAGTAGACTGCCTAGCTTGACGTACCACGACGATCTTATACATGTATCTTAATTCAAATCCTTTTAATTCATGTCACTTGTCACTTGTCTCTTGTCTCCTCTCTCAGTCTCTTAAGTATTTTTACATGTCTTCTATTTCTTCTATGTGTGAGAAGGCTCCGCAGTATTGCGTTGAACCAGTGAGGATGTTTCTTTGAGCTTGTGAGTAAACTCTATCATCATAATTCACTTGCATGCATATAATCCATACATACCCATACATATTGATTAGTTTCTGAAAGTGTATAAAAAGCTCCAATATTGGACCATTCTTCCTTTCGAAACTGGTTTATGTGTAAGGGTTCCATCTATTCTCGTCATGCATACATATCATCCAAAGAAGACTATGCATATGGATTGGAATTAGGAAGTGTTTAAGAAGCTCCTTCAATGGACCATTCTTCCTTCCAAATTTCATTCGTATGTATGGTTCTCTTTCATTCTTATCATTCATGTTCATAAATCTAACTTGCACTCCTACATTCCTATTCCCATAATCATTTCAACATCTCTCTCTTCTCCATACTCAACATTAATTTCACTTTCATGTCCTTAAAGCTTCCAACATTCATTAGCTTCATACACCCTGTGTGTGCCACGACCGGACCCGATCCACCCGGATTGCGATCACCTCCACATCGTGATACTGTGGTATCGTGTACTGTGTATCGTGGATTCCCGTGTATCATTTATCATGTTTCGTGGATTCCCCATGTATCGTGTGTCGTGACTATTTGTGTATTGTGACTATTCGTGTATCGTGATACTACGATATCATGTATAATGTATCGTGTTAGTTGGAGTATTGTGTATCGTCTGGTCATCTGTGTTGATATATTTAGGTAATGATGTGTGTGAACACACTAGGACCGCCGAGGCACTTTTTTCCCTCTTTAGGAGGTTTTTTCCCTTGGCTTGTATATACGCCTATTGCCCTAACGGGCTACTAATCTTTGTACATTCCCTAGTAATACATTCAGTATTGTGTGTTGTGCTTCAAGCTTCTTCTCCTTCCTTGTGTCGTTCAGGTGCTTCCGCAAACGTCTATCTCCAACAATTGGTATCAGAGCAGGTCGTCACTTCATCTAGGGTGCCAGCGACACTCCTCCGATTGCAATCTCAGAATTGCATGAATTTTGGTGAGCATACTCAAAGGGTTTTCGAGATCTGAGCTCATTTCAACCTCCGAATGCACTATTACAACGCTTGTGCAGGCTATTTCATCTTTTTGTGCCAAAGGTATATACTAGTTTTTGTTCGCCAGTGTAGGAGTCTCGAAGTGTGCTACAGGTCTAGTGGAATTCATTTGGGCAGTTCTGTTCAACTTTTTGAGATACAGTCAATTTTCTGCATCAAGGTATTTTAGTCATCGTCCATTGCTGAAAGCAGTGATGTATTCCGTATGTTGGTTGTTGAAGATAAGTTGGATGGTACCAACTACCCATTATGGGCTTATATGATGCGACATGTATTGGTTGCAAAAGGACTGTGGAACATTGTTCAGGGTGTTGAAAAACGTCCTATCACACCTGCAATTGTTACAACTGCAGGTACAGAAGCTAAGGCAGAAGGTCTCGAAGATGATGATATTCTACATATTCCTATTCGTGCTGGAGAGGTGACAAAATCCCTCAAAATGACACATTGACTGATGTGTATATGGTAGCTAGGATGAAGAAATTATTACAAGCATCTTCATCTTTGTGGGGAGAAAGTAGTAACCCTATCACCATTTATGAGCTACAAGATCCGGAGGATCTCTCTAGAATCACCTATGCTGACATAAATATGAGGAATTATAGGGCCCATATCATATCTAGATAGATCTCGATTAATATATCAAGGCATTTCCGTGTTTCCCCCTAGAGATCCAGGAACTACTTCCCAGAATCCTCAAGGAACGTACCAAAGCTATGCTTATCAAAACTCGGGGCATGGCCAACAACAAAATATTCTTGCAAGGACCAATGTTCAGTTTTCCACACCAAGAGCCAACCCTAACTATCAACCGCAAACCAATGGAGAACCTAGAAATAGAAATCCAGTGCCTGAGAGACCACCATTAGGTAGGGGAATTAGAGTTCAAGTAAGACATCCAGCCATTCCTTTTATGCCTAGACCACTAGAATCGGATAGAAGATTATGACCAACTCAAGTGGCCAAGTGCGTGAGAAGCCTCTATGATGGGTCCGACGAACCTTATAATCACATAGCCGAATTGAAGCAAGCGATTCATGCCGAACAAGTGGAGGATTTCATGATTCAATATAAGTCATTTGGGTTGACCCTTACAGATACCGCTTTGACCTGGTTCCAACCACTTGAACCGAATCGTTTCCTAAATATGGAACAAGTATTTCAGGAAATGATCGAGGAATTCACTATGACTGGCATTAAAAAGAACTCTTCATCATTAATCCATAGCTTCAAACAGTCCCCTAGAGAGTCAGTACGACTGGTAGCTCAATAGAGAATGATTTCATTATTCTTAGAAGGACTTGTCAATGGATCCCTAAGAGCACTAGTCTATGTAAAGAGATTCCAAACACAGAAGAAAGGCCCACTCAACAGAAAATTATTTCATTATTCTTAGAAGGACTAGTCAATGGATCCATGAGAGCACTAGTCTATGTAAAGAGATTCCAAATATATGAGTGAATGCTTGAAGGAATGCATAGATTTGGAAGATAACTTATCTGAAGACTTGAAGATTCCCCAAACCAAGAGTAAGAGTGAAGATAGTTCCAGCAGCATCACTGGTACAAGCAATAACGTAGAAGAAATTGTAGTCTTAGTGGCCAAGAAGTTAGGTGTGCAGGGACAGAAGAATTACCCCAACCCCCCATTACGAATGCCGATGCTAAGGAGATGTGTACATGTGGAGGGGATCATCTGTCTCATGTGTGCAAGGAATTGTTCCATCAAACCCATATGGTTATAACGATCCACCAGCACAGAGTCAAGCCCAATAGTGTAGTATTGAACAGAAATACATCAATCACAATGCTAAAAACTATCCTTACAATAGACAACCTAGACCAATCCAACCACTACAATTCAGGCCATATGGATACCCAACTAGAGACCCAGGTAGGGAGTTTCCTAGATACCTCAGTATCAGAATCCACCTCCAAATCAACGTCCTTTTGAATACCCGGGATACAATCCACCACATCCGATCTTAGGACAACAACCACCTCACCCTCAAAATGTAGTTCTAGCGAAATTTGCCCAAGCCGAAGAGAACACAGAGAGAGCCCTAGTTAACTACTTCGTTGACTAGCATGGACAGCCATAATCAACCCTATGATCATCATTGGGGAGATTACTATACATACAAAACTGACTCGATGACTTACGAGCAGGACTATGGGCAATACCCATATGGGCAAGATGTCTATGACCAATCATATGGATATGGAGCTGAATATGCAACCCTAATGTACACAAATCCAAGAGCTCAATCACCTTCAAGACCTGTAATTAGGCCTCCAATCCCTTGAGGGTCTTGCTATCGATGTGGAGGAGACCATTTCATTAGAGAATGCACTTTTCCCTATCAACCACCACATAAGGTTTGGGAAGGATATTGTAGTGAGTGTGGAAAAGAACATTTGTTTAATGATTGTCCCAAAAACCCTAACAAGATGAACCACACCACTCAAGTGAACATAGTAGAAGTGGTAGCGTCCTCTGGAAGTGACAAAAGTATATGGTACCATTGAAGGAAATTACAAGGGCGAGAGCTAAAGAAGGTCCAGAAGGGTTAGACTCAATTAGACATGAAACCAACAAACCAGAAACTCTAGTACCTCAAGTAGTGCCAGATTCAGAAGAATCTAAAGAAAATTCAAAGGTAAAATAGACTCAAAGATGGAAAGTTTGATGAGAGAAGCTAAGAAGCAAGTGGATTCAAAAGGAGGAGGAAGAGAAGAGGAAGGAGGAGTTAAATCACACGGCGAACCCCACACTTAGCAAGGATTTCAATACCATAGAGAAAGAGCAACATAAACAACAAGTTGAGTCGGTGCTAGCTGATCCCATGCCCAAAGATCTAGCCATGTGGATAAATGCATATCAATCTAGGATCAAAGTAGGACCAAGTGTAGAACAACACGAAGTGAGCTACCCGAGAGGGGATTTGGACTATCTCAAAACACACTAGAAATCTGTAAAAAATTGATCGAACTATCTCAAAACACACTAGAGAAACCTATATAAGACCTTCCAGAAACAAGAATACTTGATAGAGAGTTTCAAGAAGGTTTAAAAGCACATGATCTTTCATAAGGTAGAAGGATAGTAGAGAAAGTTAAAAGTGTAGCCACTAAAAACCATGAAAAACGTTCAATGATCCCCCAAGTAGAAGATAATTGGCCTGAGGATCTATGGGCTAAAGTCCAAAAAGAGAGATGGAGAAAAACCGAGGACATTAATCCACCTTTCAAAGAGTTGGATGCAAATGAGAACCTAGGAATGATGAATCATGAAATGAATTGTGAGGAAGGTTCGGAGGAAGTAGAAAGAATAAACACACTACCCAACTACATAGGAGAGTATGAGCAGAATTCTAAACTTTATCATGCCCCAACAATAAGAACGAAAGGGAAAGGAATTTCTAGCAATACATTAGACATAGCACGAAAGCTAAAGGAGACTAAAGTGCAGTGCTCTATAACCCTGGAAGAGTTACTAAAAATCAAACCACAAGTATGGACCCAATTGGCCAAGCAACTCATGCATAAAGAAGTCAAGACAATCAACAAGGAGGCCAACGAAGATACACATACAATACAAATCCGGGTAGATAAAGTGGGAGAATTCAGTGAACGAGATGAAGGTAACACATGTCTGCCCATCACTTTTCGAGGTTACACCATAAAGGCAATCCTAGAAACAAGAGCTAGAGTAGGAATATCTACAAAAGTAATATGGGAGAAGTGGGGAAAACCAGTGTTACGACCCACAAGAATGAAATTACAACTAGCTGATGGTCACACCGAACCCCTAGGATTGCTAGAGAATGTAGTGCTTACAACATGTGGAGTAGATTTTGAGCACACATTAGCTATTTGTCAATTTGAGAGAGCTAGTAATTATGAAATGATCTTGGGAAGACCATTTATGAGACAACTAAAGTTAATGCAAGACTGGGGTAGAGATGTTGTATATCTGCAACATAGGGGCACAACTACAAGAATAAACCTCCATATGTACGCCTATCGAGATGTCCCACCTTGTTGTAGTTAGACCCTCCAAAAAGGAACCTATGTTTCTTGGATTAAACCCTTGAGGTTTTATTTCATAGAAGTCTCAATTGAAGGGTTTGTTACCTTAGGAATAATTAACCTAAGGGAATAAAACCTTAGTCTTGGGAGAAGCTTCTCCCAAGTGACACCTTGACTCGTACATGAAAGAAAGACTTCAATTGAAATAGAAGCCATGTGATTCTCTTTGGAAAGTATCCACATGAAGGACACTTGGAAGGACACATGGCTAAAAATTAAGACATGAAACTCTTGGACCTTTGGTATATATATGGGTGGAGTTGGATGGGTGGATACGTACTCACTCACTCTCTAGTGGATGCTATTCTCTAGGAAGAAGTTTTCACAACACACCTCTACAATGGAACTCTATACATAAAGAAGAGCATGACCTATCAATCCATAGTGCGGGATCGGAAGACCAATCTTAGATGCATGAGGACACCAAACTATGGATGTGTAAGGCAACTAAGAGGGAAGAAGAAAGAAGACTAACATGTGTTAGGCCGCCGGATTGGCATATGTAATCTTATTTTTCATATATCGCACGCACCGAAAAGGCATAGCGAATAGTTGTAACCTTTTATCCATTAATGAAAAAGGCATTACGGTGTTCTTCGGAGAGAGACGAGTTTGCCAGACTGTCTGTCTGGGCGACCGTGCGGAGACACTGTGTTGCAGATTTACAAATATCTGGAGTACTGTCATTTTGTTCTTGGTGAATTTCAGTAATTCCTTATTAACTCAGTAATGTTGTCTTAACATTAAGAGTTTGTGCGACTGTGTGATTGCTAATTCGCGTGATAAGCTACTGTGTAAAGATAACCGTACTCGAAGAATCGTAACTGCGCTACGGAAGTTTTTGCCTTGATGTATAGTTACTGTTAGTTGAATAGTTAAATTGGGAAAATTAAATATAGGGCCTCTGCACTGTCAGACCCCTAACCATCCCCAAGAACCCGAAACGAGATTAAAAGTGACTTGACGAAAGTCCTTTTAACACATGGCAACAAGGTTGTGGAATCTCTAGGCCAGTAGAGGATCCAGCTTACATGCCACAAAGTGTTCCTGGTTGAAGAGTTCGAGCCCCATGGATGGATGGAGATATTGGCCACCTTAGATGTGTGCGTCAATGAGGAAGTTCTGACCCTAAATGAGTGCATAGACAAGGATGGTTATGATGTAAGTCTATACATGGTTGTGCTACAAGAGACAGAGGAAGGAGAATGGATAGAGAAAGAGTGGATAGAAGATTATGAAGGCATGGAAATGGAACCCGAGACTCAAGAAGAAGGACTTCAGTTAGAGGGAGAACATAAAGAAACTGGTGCCAGAAACACTTCCTCCCAAGAACAAATAGGAAGTCAAGAAAATATCAATTTAGAAGGGACCAGTGTAAAGGGCACATCTTCGTTTATGTAATTGATTATACCAAGGTTCATTTGGAGGGTTGGGAGAAGGTTGAGTGTGAAGAGCCTTTAAGGCCACTTTCTTGTATAAATATGGCTTTTGAGATAATGAAAATCCTCTCTCTTTCCGTCGCCAATCATGGCTAGTGACCTTTTCTTACTTTCTTGATTTGTTAGTTAAAGTAGTTTTTCTTGATGTTATCGTCTTGATCGTAGGCTGTAGCTATGGCGATAACACACACTCTCTCTCTCTTCTCTCTTTTGTAGACAGGTGAAAATATCTCTGCAAACACTGGCGCCATCTAGATGATCCTCCCCTTGGCTCTACCGGCTGGAGCACCCTTCGGCTTCGGTACTGACCACCACCACAACCGACTTCCTATTTGTGCGCTTCATGATGTTGGATGCATGGCCTTCACGATCGACCACTGGCAGTTTGGTGTAGTCTCATGACAAGCAACAACTATGGCGCAGTCTTCGTGACAAGCAACAAAAGTGGTTGTGTAAAACGTACACTATGTGGCTGATCGGGAGGTTCTTGATTCTACCATGGCTCAAGATTCCGTTTCTTTTCGTGGGTGCAACAATGACAAATTCTCCTCGTTTAGGCATGTTGCAAACTCTGCTCTTTGGGATTAGCATTTGTCGACGGTGATCCGCATTACTGAACTTTATTCATTGTGGTTATTGATGTCGCTTATCTGTGTTTGTGTGAATATGTGACCATTTTATAGTCAGTGTTGAAAGCATGGATGGCGCAATTTTATGCCACATAAACGTACAACTCTGAGAGTAGTGGAGTCAGTGGCTATTTTTTATAAAGGTTGCATAGGGAATCGCATGTCGAGTTCTTGTTAATTTAACCATTTTCATTATTTGTGGGCCACATGTATTCATGGGGGCAAGGACACCATAGTTGATCTTATTCTGGGATCTATTTGCGATGATGCATGGAATGTCTCTGCTACAATGATATTCATCAGTGCTTTGTATCAATTTTGGGTTAGCAGACTTTGCACACTTAGGCATTGTGTTAAGTCCAATTGTTATCGATTTTGAAAGTTCCTTTTTTCATACAATATAGCGGAACAGTGCGATGATCTCATCCGGCTTTTAGTTATGCACGTACTCAATTCTATTATCCTACACGATCAATTTTTCTTGTTCAAAGTGTCTAGCACTCACAAATTGTGCGTTCTTCAACCAGTGTGCTAATATCATGGCAAAAGACTTATGCTAATATTGACCAGTGTGGTTAATACATGGAATTTTTCGCATTGGATCCTATGTTTAATTGCTCCCAATTCTTCATCTGAGATGCGAAGCGTTTCTTATCTTCGAGTCAGTACTCCAGTCATACTTTTCTGTTTATAATAGCAACATATATATATGTGGTGGGATTGCGCGTTGAAGGAGCAATCTTGATTCCTAGTTGGCATATGTTTTTCTTTTTTCCGCATGATGTGATATTGGGTGCACCCACTATGCGCTATGTCACTATGATGTCATGAATGCTTCATTTATTTTACGATACTTAACACATAAAAGCCTTATTGAGTTTGCACTATGTGGGTTCTTTTACTCCTTGTGGGTCATATGGGTATTGTTTTCCAGAGAATCATGTTTTGCTAATAGCTTGATCCATTGGTTATCTTCTCTATGGACAATGTGAGCAATGAATATAAATGAAGTTTGGATCTTACGATGAAGCAACGTTTAAATTCCTTTGAGTTTTATCCTCATGATTTTGATAAAATATAAGCTTTGTAATGCGTAGAGATTGGCTGATGATATGATGTAATTGGTCCACCCTTGCACTTCATGTATGCATATAGGAGGGCAAGATCATGGGTTATGTGAGTGGTATTTGTGAACCTTGGATTAAGTTCCAGGCACTTCACTTTGCCTCTTACATTGCTCTTGGTTTTGGATATTTTATGAGCCTTACTTGCATTCCATACCATGGTCTAACCATGCACTTTGGTTTGCAAGTATTGTTCATAAGGGTAGAGCATAATTATGTGAGCATATTTAAAATTGGATTGACATGTTGCTACTACATTGGTTATGTACATGGAGTTGGACTATTCTATTCCAAGAACAGTGCTATCACTTTAGCATTATGAAGATGTACATGGAGATTGTCTATGGGTTGGGTTCTTATTTTTAGACTTTGTTTGGATATGAATTGGCCTTGATGTGAGGGCGTGACTTGATGTATTTGGTCTTGGTGAGTGTGATGGAACCGGTGTCCTCGAGCATGAGTGATGTGGAGGCTCGCGGATTGAAACACTCTTCAAGATTAGGTGTGTCCCTTTGGTTGTATGACATGTTGTATAAAGGTTTCTAGCCTATAAATGGTTTCCATGTAATTTTCATCTTGTTGAGGGGGGTATTACTTATCAAGGGATAGTGGTAGTTCAAGTCCACCGTGCGTGCCAGTGTAAAGGGCACATCTTCATTTATGTAATTGATTATACTAAGGATCATTTGGAGGGTTGGGAGAAGGTTGAGTGTGAAGAGCCTTTAAGGCCAATTTCTTGTATAAATATGGCTTTTGAGATAATGAAACTCCTCTCTCTTTCCATCGCCAATCATGGCTAAAGAATTTTCTTACTTTCTTGATTTGTTAGTTAAAGTAGTTTTTTTCTTGATGTTATCGAAATGCGTGTATCTCCTTCTTGTTCTTGATCGTAGCCTGTAGCTATGGCGACGACGCTCTCTCTCTCTCTCTTGTCTCTTTTGTAGACAGGTGAAAATCTCTCTGCAAACACCAGCAAGGAAGAGAATATACCACAGGAACAGTTTGAGGTCCCTAAACATTTAAAAAAAATACAAAGTGGAGAAAAGGAAAATTGCCATCCAAATGCCTAAAACGACAAGCACAAGGAGTAGCATATTATAATAAAGAACAGACTAAAAAGTCACTGTGACTATAGAAGGAGAAGAGGAAAGATGCACCTACATAGGGAAAGATGTATCGGAAAGTGAAGAACGATAACTTATTGAATTGATTTAAAACATAGGGACGTATTTGCTTGGACATACAAGGATTTAAAAGGAGTGGATCCCTCTATTTATTCACACTGTATTCCCATGACTCCTGAAGCTAAACGGTCTAAACAAGGACCATACACATACAATGATGTATACTCTGCCAAAATTAAGGAAGAAATAGATAAATTATTGGCAACTGGATTCATTTACAAACTCGAATACGCATAATGGGTATCGCCCTTGGTAGTAGTACCAAAGAAAAATGGAAAACTTATGGTATGCATAAACCTCAAAAAAGTTAATGATGCCACCATTCAAGATAGTTACCCTTTGCCCATTACAGACCTCTTGGAGAGAGTGGCAAGAAAGGAAGTTTATAGCTTCCTTGATGGATTCTCTGGTTACAACCAAGTTGCAATTGCTCTAGAGGATCAACACAAAACGACATTCGCTTTTAAGGTTATGCCATTCGGACTAACCAATGCACCAGCCACCTTCCAGAGATTAATGTGTCATGTATTTAAAGAATTTATTAGGAAGAGCATGGAATTATACATAGATGATTTATGCAGGTATTCCTTACAAAGAGTGGAGCACATACCCGAGTTAAGGAAATTTTTTGAAAAGTGTAGACAATACAGAGTCTGTTTAAACCCAGAAAAATGTGTCTTCATGGTAAGACAAGGAAAAATCTTAGGGCATATAGTGTCTAAGATAGAGTATCCACAGATGAAGACAAGATCAAAGTCATTCTAGAACTACCCCGACCGAAAACTGCAAAAGAATTACAAGCATTTATGGGACACTGTGGATACTATCGTAGATCTATCCACATGTACGCCATAATTGATCGACCTCTATATGGCTTACTAACTCAGTTCAATTGGATTGAAGATTGTGAGAAAGCATTCAATGAGCTGAAAAGCAGACTGAGTTCAGCGCCTATTCTAAAAGTACCAAATTGGAAGAAGCCATTTCACATCCATGTGGATGCTTCCAAATTTGCCATAGGATGCATCTTAGCACAACCGACAGACGAAGGAAAACTCGATCACCCTATAGCCTATGCTAGAAGATAGCTCAACCAAGCATAACACAATTACACTACCACCGAACGGGAAGGATTAGGAATGGTATATGCGGTAAAGAAATTTTGACACTACATATTGGCGAACAAGTTGAAATTCTTTATTGATCATCAAGCCCTACTATACCTATTCAATAAACCCTATAACATGGGAAGGCTAGTGAGATGGTTCCTCTTATTAATGGAATTTGATTTTGAAGTAGTGGTCAAGAAAGGAAACATGCATGTCAGAGCAAATCATCTCTCTCGCATGATGCATGGAGAACCCCCAAGAGGAGTAGCAAATGACTTGCTTGACACCTATCTTTTTAATTTAGAAGTTTGTCCATAGTGGGCTGAAAATGGATACCTATACTCACCCATGAACCTAGTCATCAGATTAATTCAGATAAAGCCCAAAAATTATGGAAGACTAGGAATCTTCATATTGTAGCAGGAAGTCTATACAACCAAGATTCTAGTGAACTTCTACTGAGGTGTGTAGATGAGGATGAACAAGGAACTTGGTTGATACACACCCACATAAACCCATGGAAGAAACACATAAGCATCAGTGGTACAGTACAAGAATTAAACAGATTAAGAGTGTATTGGCCAAGGATGCAAAAGGAGGTTCACACACATGTAATGAGTTGCCCCACCTGCCAAGAAGAAAGACCTGAGGAGAACTCTACGCTAGGCTATTCAACAATAGCACCTATATGGAGTCTGCCTTTAGTGAAATTCCTGAAAACACATGAATACCCTGAAGGAGCAAGCCTAGCAAGGAAATGAGCTCTAGAGTTACAGAGTAAAGATTATAACCTTATAGGGAGACAACTATTTAGACACGACCAAGACAAACAACTACGACTGTGTGTACATGAAGACGAGTATATCTATGTGTTGGAATGGCCCATATTGGAGCAGCAGGAGGTCATTTTTTGGCTGATAAAACCACAAAAATGATTCTCTTTGCCGGATTATGGTGGCCAACTTTATATTAGGATGCGATGACGTATGTTCAAAGGTGTGATGTGTGTCAAAGAACGAAATATCCTATACAAAGAGATGAAATGCCACTGCAACCAATGATCAGTGCTAGAGCTTTCACTAAATGGGGTATAGATTTCATCGGACCAATTAGACCTCCAACTAAAGGGTTTCATGTTGAATATATAATAGTGGCCACTGATTATTTAACCAAATGGGTAGAAGCAAAGGCCACAAGGAAGAATGATGCAAGAACTATGGCCAAGTTTCTCTTCGAAAATATATTCACAAGGTTCAGACTACCCATTGAAATTGTGAGTGATCGTGACACACACTTCATTAATGAAGTAATAGAAACCTTGATGAATGAATTCCTAGTAATTCATAAGAAATCAAACCCTTACCACCCACAAGCTAATGGATAGGCAGATAGTTCCAATAAAGTGCTATGTACCATTTTAACCAAGATTGTAAATAATAAACGGTTAGATTGGGATAAACAATTACATCATGCCATTTGGGCTTTTCAAGTTGCGTATAAAACTGCTATAGGCACAACACCTTTCAATCTTGTGTACGGTCAAAATGCAATCTTACCAATTGATTTCTTGATTCCTACTCTTCGAGTAGCTGAAAGATATGAGTGGACCGGACACGAATTGTCCCAACAATTGGATCAGATTGAATGATTGCATGAGACTAGACAACAAGTTGTAGCAGGCATTTATGCTATTAAGAGGCGACAAAAAGCCTACTATGATGCCCATATTAAAAATAAGGGACTCAAAGAGGGTGATTTAGTCTTGGTATACACCTTGAAACAACACGCGAAGAAGTTGCAAAGCAAGGACATGGACCGCTATTAATTAACCGTAACATTGTGGGTGCATTGGCAGGAAGCACCATATTTACTCCAAGTTAATCTAGCATTTTGTCCTATGCCACATCGATGATACTGGTCAAAATTTTGGGAATTGCAAAGTCAAGGTAAATTGACATTACTCATGAGCCCGCCACATAATTATCTGCCTACGGAAGAATACATGATCAGGGCCATCGAATTTTGGTTATCTCGGTATGCAAAAGTTCTTGATCTCACCATCAAGCTAACAAATAAAATACTCAGCATGATTCTAACCGTACTCAAAGTATTCAAGCACGCAGAATATACATTTTTGAGCTTTATTGGCATCAATCAAGGAACATATATTTTGGTATTTGATCTTTCTTTCATGCCAAGCAAACTAACTATTATGGCCTACTACTCGCAGATAATGTTTTTCCCTAGCACATATATGCAAACTTTTGAAAAGGCCTTCTTCACCAACTTTTTTGAAATCGATTCAAAGATATTCCTAAAGATGTCCGCTGACCTAAATGCAAGACTAGTAACTTATGAATTAAGTTTTTTTGATGACCGTCACCAACCACCACATGAAGGTGTTAAGTCCGTACAGTGGAAGCAACTAATGATACGTGAAGCTAATCTGCTAACCAAAACAGAGCAAAAGGTATACAAGACATACTCCTGTCGAATTCCAAAGCTTGTCGGGGACGACAGAGTTCAGGAGGGGGGACATGTGGAAGGAGAGACAGGTGAATCCAACAAAAGAAGAAGAAGAAGAAAAACAAAAAGAAAGATGGTTCAATAGAAAGTACCGCCCTCTACCCAAAGCCCCACAGGGGCACACATTAGGCTGCAACATCAATGGATCAGGTCCTGAAGAGTGATAACAAAGAATCACAACCAGGACCTTTCAAGGGGAGGTTGCACATTGCTTCCTCATCCACTAGGTGCGTGCAATGAAAAGAAATAAACAGGCTAAAGAAAAGCACCAGGTCCGGAGTAATGGTCAGTCCCTCAAAGAAGTAATACATTGCCTCTAAACCTTTGAGACCTCGATAGGTGCATGCAGAGGAAATAAGTAAACAGGCTAGAGAAATACAATAGGGTCAGATGTGTGAGAACACAAACATATCCGAAGACCAAAAGTTAGAAAGGGGAGAGGCTGAAAAGTTGAAGAGGGTGACTAAGAATATCACATTCCTAGTCATTGGATGCATGCATGGCAGCCCAAATTAACATAGCAAATGAAGACATGAATCAAAGCTTGTCAAGGGACGAAAGAGACAAAGAGGGGGAGAGTGTTGCAACATAAAGGAGCACAAAAGAGGAACCCCAAAAATTTTTCAAATTATGGGCACAATTTTTCTTCTTCAAATTTCTATGAAAACCTCATAAAGCCATGTAAATGCACTAGAGGAGTCCTCTAGATGCATAAATCCCAAGCATTGTATCATAATCCTTGTAAAATAGTAGGAAATTAGAGTTTCTATAATAAAGTGCCAATCTCTTGTGTGAAAGGACCATTTTTAAGGCACATGTATATAAGCCATTTGAGGACACTTTGTAAAGACTTTTGCCATTGTGAGAAGAGAGAACTCTGATTTTCCAATTTTCTTATTTTTCCTCTTGCATCTCCATGCTTGTGAGCTTGCTTGTGTGATTGTAGCTTGGAATGAGTGCATGGAAGTGTTGACTATCCAATTCGTTGCTTTTTTGAAGTGTATAATGCGTGTGTGAGGCGTGTGGTGAAACTAGGTGAGTTGCGCAACTCTGTTTTTGGCCCATATCTTGAAGTAGATGTGTCAGAATCAAAGAAGAATACCAGCATTGATGTGTCTCGCAGAAAGCTTTGAAAAAAAACCAGTATTGACCATATTCTAAGTTCGGAGCTGAGAGAAAAGTCTATTTTTGTGCTTACTGTTGTTTCATGTATCGCAACACCATTTCCACCTATGAGAGTGATGAATATGAGAGTGATGAATATGAGAGATAATACTCATTTGCATGTCATGAAAGATACCTCACTTCATTGACCATTGTGTAAGTGCAAGTCTTCATACACTTGGTTAGGTTCAAGATACTTCTCAAATTCATAATTCAAATGTGTAATCCCCAATATATGCACTTGTTGGTGATAGAGGAATAGTCTCTTTCATCACAAGACCCTAAGTTATTTCTTAGGTACACAGACACTATTGCATATGAAGAAGAAACTTCCTAGAAATTATTAGAGCTTGGGGACTTCACAAACACACAAACAACACAAGGAAGAACAAGAAGCTTAGAGAACAACACAACATAGAATGTATTACCAAGTAAATTTACAAAGATAAGAGACCTATTAGGGTTATAGAAATGTATACAAGTCAGGGCAAAGAAAGACCTAAAAGGGAAAGAAAGTGCACTGATGGAACTAAGTGTGTTCATACACATCATTACCAAAATATATCAATAAATCCCTCCTATGAGTGATGCAAGAACAAGGAGTTGACACTCATGTATAACAAAGTTACAAGCTATGTGGAATAAAATCAATCTTATGCCCACATATTTGTGAAAAGCTTCAAACTTCTCCCTAGTTAGAGCCTTTGTGAAAAGGTCCACAACATAATCTTGTGTGGGTACATAATCCAAACTAGTCTCTCCATCGGAGAGTCTTTCCCTGACATAATGATAGTGCACATCAATGTGTTTTGTGCGAGCATGGAATGTAGGTTTCCTCACAACTCCCAATGTGCTCTAACTATGACTAAAAATGGTGGTGGCAAATATTGAACAACAAATCAACTAAAAGGCATTTGAGCCACATACACTCAAGACTAGCTGTGAAATCTGCCCTATACTTTTAGCCTCACAACTAGAAGTGGCCACAATAAGCTGCTTCTTACTCAACTAAGATATGCATGAGCTACCTATCATGAAGCAAAAACCATTGGTGGATACACAAGTATCATAGAAACTAGCTCACTCCAAGTAAAAAAAGCATGTAAAACTAGTAATAATGATGCCCCTTGGGATAAAACAATCCAAGTAGTTAAGTACCACTCAAGTAGAGAAAGATGCACTTAACTACTTTACCAATGCTTGATATCTTGGCAATGCATAAACCTACTCATGTAAGAGACAACAAACTGAATATCACACCAGGTTATGCATAAGTAAATCAAACATTCAACACCCCAGTGATAGAGAACAAAATCAAATACACCTCTAACATCATGAAGACTCAACCTTAAACCTATTTATATGGGACTGGGAATAGGTTTGCAATATTCAAGGCCAAAATACTACAATAATGTCTCGATGTATTTTGTTTGACACAAAGCTATTTCCCCATCAACTTGCATAAATTGGATTCTCAAGTAATAATACAAATGGCCAAAATCTGACATCTCAAAAGAGGCATGCAAATCAATCTTACATTCAGCAACATGCTTCTCATTAGGATGAGTGAGTAGCATATCATTAACATATACAACAATGATAAGAAGCACACTATCCACATGCTTAACATAAGAGGGTGCTCTCAATTGGACTATTCTCAAATCCATGTGCTAACAGATAGGCATGTATCTTTTCATACAAAGCATGTGGTGCTTGCTTCAATCCATACAATGCCTTTTTCAATCTTCACAATTTTGTTTTCAAGTCCTTTTTCCATAAAACCATGATGTTGAAATACATACACTTTCTCATGTAAATCACCATTCAAAAATGCAATTTTAATTTTCAACTAATATACATTCCAACCATGATGAGTTGTAAGTGCACAGATTCTATGAACAATGGTCATTTGGCATATGGTAGTAAAGGTCTCATCAAAATCAATGTCTTGCACTTGCGCATAACCTTTGGAAACAATCCTAGTCTTATAGCTATCAATTGTTGAATCAGGCTTATGTTTCAACTTATACACATTTAGTGTCAATGGCCTTTTTTATTAGAGGCAATTCACATAAAGATTAAGTAACATTCTTCATAATATCATCATATTTTGATTACATAACAACCATCCAATTTTTTGAAGTTTGTGCTTCATCAAAAGAACTAGGATCGTTCTCATCACAAAGATGAGAGACAACCATTGCATAACAATCTGATGCAAAAAATGAAGTATTTTCGATGGCAATGCACCACAATGCACTCCTTCTTGAGAGCTCCATGATGATATTCTCAGAGTAGAAAACCGAGCTCCTAGCACCACACATGATACTCTACATAGAGGTTGCATAATACACAGAAAAAACATAGTATACAAGGAGCAGCACAAACACAAACTTCCTAGGTGTTACAAATGCCGTCCAACATATAGTCTGTGGATGACCAGGCCATTATATGTTTTATTAAAGAACATATAACACAAAAGTGTCCATTGTCCATTTGGCCTTTCACATGGACACTAAGGATAACAATCTCCCACTAATGGCCAATATGGCCAAAGTAACTATGGGAGAAAAATGAAGAATGAGAAAAATGAAGAATGATAAAGAATACCTGAGTGTAAGTATACAAACTATACCTCCCACCTGATGGTCATGTTACATAGTATACAATTGATTATGTAAGATCATGAATCAAGCAACCCCCATCAGGTGACAATAGTGTCGAAAGCTATCCTGTGGTAGATGTTTAGTCAAAGCATCTGCAACATTGTCTCGAGTATGAACCTTCTCAAGAATAATGCGCTCAGTGGCTAAGCAATCTCTAATGAAGTGATACCTCACCTCAATGTGCTTGGTCTTTACATGCTAGACCAGATTCTTAGCCAAAGCAATGGCACTCTGACTATCACTGAGAAAACAAGTTACATGCTAAGGTAGATCCATATCATAGTGTCACATGTAAAGAAGAAGCACTAGAATCCAACTACCACATGTGGGAAAGAGAATCAGCCATAAGAGCCTCAGTTGGAATAATGCTATCAAGTGTCAACAAGCATCATCAGAAATAGCATTAATTTCTTCAATCTTCACAGTTGAAGAAGATGGTGTAGGTAGTTGTTTAACATGCCCATCAACATTTTGTCCTTTACGTTTAGCATTCTTTAATGCATAACAATCTTGTAATACCATAATGGTCTTCCCTCCATCCGGAGGGTCTTTACTTTATGGTCTTCTTTAGCACAAGACACGACATGAAGAATTCAGGAAGGGGGGGATATAAATCACTAATTGGTGTCAATACAAATTAGGGAAGGGGTTTGGTTTGTGGGTTTGATCTCGACCTTGTTTTGTCCGATTAACCCTCCCCATGTTGACTCTTGATTTGGGAGACCCTACATTCAAATGGGATTTCTATCTTCATGTGTCCTTTCTTATGACAATAATGGCATTCGATATCCCTCTTCCTTGATTTACTTCTACTCTTATTTTGTTGACCATTCTTTTCCTTGTTCTTGCTCATGCCACGTTGCCAATTCTTTCCTTGGTAAGAATCATGAACATTATATGCATCTCCACTCTGAGTTCCAACCATAGATTTTCTACAAATCTACTCACTCAAGAGTGCCCCACATATGTCATCATAAACTAGTTTACCACCAAGTGCATTATTGTTAATAGCTGTGCAAAACGTATACCATGATGATGGCAAGGTGAATAATCACAAGAATGCTTTCATGTCATTATCCATATCCATTTCTGAGCCTGTAACTAGGAGAATATAGCATCAAACTCATTTAGATGAGTAGAAACACTATCTATGTCCTTCATGCGAAGGTCATATAACTTTCTCATCAGATACACTTTATTTGATGTCGTGTGTTTTTCATATGTATTGCATAACTTCTTCCAAAGCTCTTCATGCACTTTCACAGTTTAATACCTTAAAGTAAACATTATCTACTAGGTGCAATCGGATGGTAGATCTGGCCATTTCATCTAACTCATCCCAATCATCTTCATCCATGTCAATAGGCTTCTTTGAGATTCCATTTACTGGCTTCCATTTCCTCCTCTAAATTAGCACATTTCGTAACACTCGCACTAGGCCTTGAGACACCAAATGTGCCTAAGACCTCTGATGCCATGATGATAGAGAACTGAATAGAATGATAATGGAGCTAGAAGAGCCTAAACACCACTAAGGTTCAAAGAAGGATGACCAAGTGTTAGATTCTAGGAGAGAATTCAACAATCTTCCTAGAAAAATGAATTAATGAACAGTAATGAGCAACCAAAAGGATTATGCGAGAAAAAATATGCTCATACCAATAAGTATATCAAGGTGCAAATCGACCACTGTATAGTTGAAAAAACCAAAAAATCCAAAGAAATTTTGTCAGAGTATCTTCTACAAAATGAGCATATGACCAGATTCAAAATCTCATAAAACTACAAGTACTAACATGTTTACCTGCATAGTGAATCACCGACTCCGCTGCATATAATCAATTACCCAAAAGAAGCCAACTAGGCTTATCGAGAACATATGAGCAACTATCATACATCTCTTATGGCGAGGCTGGGTAAGTCTTCCACCTGTATCACCAAAGAGAACCCGACATCTGGGTGTCTTCCATTTAAGAAAACCACAACCATCTTTATCAAACGTAAAAGGCTTTATGCAGAAACCTAACCTCGATATCAATGACCACATGGACGTACATAAGCAGTATGCACAAAAGCGTACATAGTGTGTATGTGCTCAATTTATATAGTAAAATGGCACTGAAAGGCTTAATTCACTAGCCAAACACTAGCAAATAACACTCTCAAGTGTCTGTCAATTGTGTTCTTTAGGCTCAACAACTTGCATAGATTTGTCGTGGCTGCTCCCACCACAACTAAAACCTTTCAGGAAACCTGTAGATTAACTAGTGTGGCTGAAAACACAACCCCAAAAGGTGAACACTCATTGCCGAAGAAGCACAAAGAACACTCTTCTTGATGTTCTTGGACCTCTGTGAAGAGAACTACGCACAAAAATACTCAAAAATGGCTCCAAAAATCACCCAAAAAATGCTTCAAAAATAAGATTTGAAAGCAAAGAATGAAGCTTTTGAGGGCCCAAAACTTGTTGAAGATAATGTGAACCTTAGAGTGTATCTTAGTGGCAAGGGATTGCCATAGTTAAGCGAGCTCCGAGGGGAACAATACTCGGATGGGTGACCTCTCGAGAAGTACTAAGAACCTCCGTCGTCCTTGATCGCGAGGTCCTCCATCATGTGCAACCAACTGCCCCAACAGTGACTTCCGTGACTCAGATGACAAGGTATGCCAAGGCCTATGCCTTGGTTGCCACCTTAGTCGTAAGCCTTGGAGAGAGCCTTGGATGGGTGAGCGGGTGCTCACTTCACTCGCACAAAAGGAACAAATCTTTTGCATCGAAATGTTCTGATACCAGTGAAGTATTTGGATGGTGATGCACCATAGTGCGCTCTCCTAGTTCTCGAGAGCTCCATGAAGCCATCCTCGGAGTAGAAAACTGAGCTCCTAGCACCGCACATGGTGCTCCGCATAGAGGCTATAGAATACGCAAAAAAAACACAGTACACAAGGAGCATGAACAAAAGCTTCTTAGGTATTACAAATGTAGTCGAACATATAGTCTGTGGCTTACCAGGCCACTATATGTTTTATTAAAGAACATATACAAAAGTGTCCGGTGCCCATTTGGCCTTTCACATGGACACTAACGGTAACAAAATAAACATTATGAGAGCTTGAACGAGTCTGATATGACAAAAGTGCATCAAACTTGCTATCTCTTGAGGTCTACACCAACCATTTAGGCATAATTTTTGCCTCTTCCATGTCAGATCTCTCAATAAGTGCATCATGTAAATCTACATAGAAATCAAATGATATGCATTATTATTTGAAATATATAAGGTTGAAAAATTGCCTCATTAGGAGCACATTTTATTATCCCCCTATAAAAAGGGGGAGCAAACTGTCATGCACATCCTTGGAGCTAATTGATCTCTCCTTTGTACAAGAAATTAAGGTTTGAATTGCATCTTCCAAGCAAACAACATCACAAATAACCATAATGCATTTGCTATATGGATGATACAAGTGATTGATCTTGCTTTCAGAACTGTACCCAACAAAAACACATTTCACTACCTTCTCATCCAATTTTTTGCATTGTTGTTTAGGCACTAATGCATATGCAAGAAAACAAAAACATGCAAATGAGCAACATATGGCTTGCAACCATGTCAAGCCTCATATGGAGTGATAAATTGCAATGCTTTGGTGGGATACCTATTAAGTACATATGCTACACACATAACAACCTCAAGCCAGAAGTTATGTGGTAAAGCTTGGCTTTTGACCATACACCTTGCCATTTCCATGAGAGACATATTCTTCCTCTCAACAACTCCATTTTGTTGAGGTCTATATAGCATTGTACACTGATATTTTATCACACATTGAGCCAAAATTGCATTAAACTTAGAAGATATATACTCCCACCTCAATTAGAATGGAGGGTGCCCATTTTACATCCTCCATATTTTCGGCCATAATCAGGAATCGCTTAAAACATATAAACTCTTTGGACTTTGCTTTCAATGGATAAACCCATACATGCCTAGAAAATTCATCGATGAAAGTCATGAAATATAAGTAATTTCCAAATGAATGTGTCTACATAGGACCACAAACATCACTATGAACAAGGCGCAATCTATGTGTCACTCTAGTCAAATCATCTTTGGGAAAGGAAGAACATTGTATTTTACCCAAAATAAAGCCCTCACAAACATGCTTAGAAGGTGCCTCAAGTTTGGGAAGAGAGGACACCATTTTAAATTTTTGCAAGCGAAGGAAACTAGCAAAATTCGGATAAACATGAATCATGAACTCTACATGTTGAATCATTTTGAGATTTTACATAATCTATGAGCTTATACAACCCACAACATAAAATGCCATAAACAATGGTAACACCACCATTCAAGTGATCACGAACTACACATCTCTCATCAACAATTTAAAACCAAACCAATCTTGGCTAGTGCTAAAAATGATAAGATATTTTTCTTGATCCTTAGCACATGTAAGGCATCTGAAAATGTGAAAGAACTAGTACCATAGACATTATGATTTTTAATCTATAATACATGAACACAACATAATTAATGGAATAAAAAGTGCGAAGAACTTGTTATTTGGGTATTCAATCTATTCAAGGGTTTGAATTTTATAATACATGTGCACACAACACTCAGGGTGCATGAGAAAAAGTAAATACTCAGTGTGTGTCCTCAGTGTCCTCAATTAGCTTCTGGGTTTGTACACTTACACTGATGTTGGTCTCTTGAGCTTCCTCTAGAGGAAGCTCCCCTTATCCAGAAACGATGATGAGACCATCGATGGCCGGTACCCACAGCGCACCTTACCTTCCTCACATACTCAGCAGAGCCTGCCTTTCTTTCTCGCCGCGTGCGGTTTGTCGGCCATATGACTTGCACCTGGATCCTTCTGCTGCTACCAACTTCAGCACGAG